>CM067497.1:22008198-22040503 GCA_034552555.1 Semaprochilodus insignis
TACTGAGTGCAGCACCGACAATTCTAGTGTCGCTTTATAGGTTACTGAGTGCAGCACCAACAATTCTAGTGTCGCTTTATAGGGAACAAGGCCAACAACTGTATGTAAAAATGATTAAGAGAAATGAAAAGACTAGGAGCCTTTATTAATTAAAATTTTGATTTTACATTTTTACATTTTAATTTGTGTTTTAAGTCATGAAAAAAACAGTACTTTTGTTCTCTGTGAACAAGAAGTTTCAAAGTTATTTATTTTTTATTTTAAATAGTTTGTTTCTTTTAGTTTAGTGTTAGGCTCATATATTAACATGCTCTTTTAGCTGTAAAATGTCATTTTATTATGTCACCTGGCCTAATAGTTGATGGTAAAGTGTATAATAATAACTTCTACAATAAGTTGCCAGGTTTAACTTTTTCATGTTTTTTTATGTTTTTTTAGCAAGAAATTAGAAGTAACTGGACCTTTAAGAACACCCCTACTCTACACACTCAAAAAGGTCCTTCAGTACTTTAGTAAAGGCAGAGGTTCTGTTTAGAACCATGAGTTCTGTATAGAGCTATTTTATACTTATGGTGAAATCTATTACTACATTTCTGTATGTATATATATATATATATATATATATATATAGAGAGAGAGAGAGAGAGAGAGAGAGGCTTCTACAGGAATTAGGTCAGCCATCTTGGTTGTGACGCTCAACCAGTCTCGGAAATAGATAACGTCTTCTTCTAAGTTGACTCCTAACACGGAAGGCGTGAATGACTCAGTGATTTTGTAAGGTGTCATTGCCGTCCAGCCCTCTCTGTGTCATCAGAAAACAGCCTCACCAGGAACCTTTAACTCACTTAACTCGCTTTACACCAGAAGCAGAGAGAAACCGTAGCCCTCTTAGAGATCAAATCCTCATCATCACCAACACAGCTAGGAATCTAATTAATCATCACGTGCCACACTCTGAAATGCCAGGCTGTTTCTTTAGGTTGTGCTTGTTGTTGTTGGTGGTCTTGTGGCGCCCTCTGGTGGAAGCAGTATGCACATGCATTTGTTAGAATCCTTTGACCTGTAGAGATCTGTCTTCTGAGCTGCTAGTCAGATAATCACAATGTAAATCCTTTATAGTTAGTATTTGGTCCTATGGGAATATTTGGAATATTGGTTTCTAGCAAGCTAAACCCACGCAAATGTCATACCTGGACCCTGGGGGCAAAAAGAGAATAGATAGAAATATGAATATGGGCCTTATAGCATTTTAGGTAGGCAGGCTGTGTAGATATGGAACGTCTAACTGAATGTATCTTATTAATTCTGATATGTTGACCTGATCGTGAGGCCACAAACACTGTTTCCTCAAGCTGGGAGATTTTGTAAAATACAATAAAGTCAAGAATCTGTAAGTCTTTTAAATCTTTATTTAACTGAGAAAAGTGCAAAGAAAAGATCTCCAACGTTTTCACTGACCAGCGTAAATGTATTTTTGTTAATAAGCTCCCCAGACAAAAACCAAGCCCCCCCCCCCTGATGTTCAGGGGGTGTTTTGATTGCGTGGAAATGGGTTCTTTGGTTGAGGTGACAGTAAATTTGAAGCACAGTGCCTATATTGAGCTGCTGGAACAACCAGGTTTTGCCTTTAGCTCATCATCTTCCCAAGGAACATAACATTCCTATCCCTGTATTCCAAGCTGATAATTCCCACGTTCACAGGGCAGTAAATGTGACTGGTTGGCCTGATGATTAACATTCAGAAGCATTCACACATCTGGACTGGCCTGGAAATCCCCAGATTTAAATCCTCTTGAAAATCACTGGGACTACCTGGAACAACCAGTAAACCGCCAGGGAAGGCATCCATCATATCTGGCCCAACTGGGCAATTCTTTGAAGCAAGAGTTTCTGAACACTGATGTGGCCTCCATCCAGAAACTTGTCCAGCCCATGCCAAATCCAGTCACAGCTGTTATTGGTGCTCGTGGAGGTCTTACACGCTATTAGGTACGTTTCAGTCACAGAGGACTCGTTCTTTGTCCGGTGAGCTTATAAACAAATTTAGAATTTGATGCAACACACCTAAAAAGAAAAATGGGACCGGAGGCATGTTTACCACCGTGTTACATCACCTTTCCTTTTAATTCCACTTTTTAATTCCAGTTTTGCAAGTGGCATTCTTGCCCATTCTTGTGTGACACAATACTTCAGCTGCTCAGCCGTCTGTGCTCGTTGTCGTCTGATTGTTCTCTATATGATGTACTATTGCATTTTCAATAGGAGGCAGATCTGGACTGCAGGTGGGCCAGTTAAAAGCACATGTTCTGTGTCTTCAGCCACGCTGTACCACGTAGCACCTGCAAAAAGAGGCCTTGCATTGTCCTGAAATAACCATGGATGACATCTTGATGGCAGCATCTATAAAATTCCAATTGATGCCTCTGAGACAATGGCACCTTCACACATATATGCAAGTGCTGTGGACACTGCCACACCGTCACAGATGTTGGGTATTGCACTTTTCGCTGATAAAAGTCTGGATGGCAGCTTTCAGCATGGCTCTGAGAATGGGAAGCCCTGATTTCCCAAATGCAAGCTGAAATGTGGACTCATCTGACCACCGAACACATATCCACTGTCTTTCAGACCATCTGAGATGAGCTCAGGCCCAGAGAACTCGGCGGTGTTTCTGTATAGAACTGATGTTAGGCTTCCTCTTTGTGTTTCAAGTTGCATTTCCTGGTGTAGTGCTGCTCTGTGTTAAGTTACAACAGTTTTCCAAAGCATTCCCGAACCCACATGGCTATATTTACCACAGTAGCACGATGGTTTCTCATGCTGTGCTGTCTAGGGAGGTTGAGGCAACATCCAACAGTGGTTTCCAGCCTTGTTCTACACCAACTGAGACTTGTTTTGATCTCCTGAATGTGTTTCCTGTATTATGTGCGGTAGGTGTGAAAGACCTACATTGTTTTGCAGTCTAGCATTGAGAATTCGGTAGTTCTCTCACAAAGTTTGGCACAAAAGTTTGGTAAATCACGACCCATCCCTGCTTACAAAGATTAAGCCTTCAGTGGCTCATTTTACACCCAAACATGATCCGTCACCTGTTACCAATTCTGACACTTGTCACTTAAATAAATGTTAAAGTTAAAATGAACAAACCACAGGTTCTTTTCTTACTGTATTTTACATAATGCTCCAACTTGTAATAAGTATATTACTATTAACATAATGCCGAACATGAAACATAATTAAAGAACATAATTACATTGTTCCTCAAAAATCTAGCATGATATTACTGGTGTTCAAAATAAAAAATAAATAGAATACACAAAGAAATTTGACCACACTGTACGTCTGAATTCTCTTTCTAAGCGTCCACTATCATCAGATTTGTCCGCTCAGGGATGGGGTCCGAAAAACAACCCATGTTACAAAATGTTCTTCCACACGTTATTTGCTATTGCACAGTTCCATACAGGAACCTACCGGAACACATTTTAATCTGGAGACAATTTTCATAATTACACACATCATCAATAGAATAGCTGCACCCAGAAGGAAGGAAGATAAAGGTTACCAGGATCAATAAACGATGATAAATTTAGACTGATATGATCAATATTTATTGAGCTACACATACAGAAGTAGCGTCTCTCAGTATGGGTAACGCAACACGTCAGACGTCTCAGCATGGAGTTGTAGAGGTTCCTAATGGTGTCCTGTGATAATCCATCCCATGCAGCTTGAATATCCTCACACAGTTCCTGCAGATGGTGCGGTAGGGGTGGAGTCCAACAGAGTGCATGCGGTAGGGGCATCACTGCTTGCCGAATGTCCGCAATAATGACAGTTGGGTCAGTCAGGTACAGTGATAAGACTCATCCTTGCTTACATCACATGTGCAGCCGAGCGTGAAACCTGAATCATTAGCATGTCTCACAATGTCAAACCTACCCACCTACCCAAAGTTTCATTCCTGTCGGTTGATTCCCTCTGGGTGCAGCTATTTGTGTGGCTATTCTTCTGACGATGAGTGTATATGTTTCCAACTTTGGGGCAGCAGTTTGGGGAGGAACTTTTTCCTTGTTCCAGCATCACTGGACCCCTCTGCACAAAGCTAGCTCCATAAAGACATGGCTTGATGAGTCTAATGTAGAGGAACTCCAGTGGCCTGCACAGAAACCTGACCTAAACCCCACTGAACACCTTTGGGATGAACTGGAATATGGATATGTGGATATGTGCCAGTGTTCTCGTGCGACATCAATGCCTGACCATACCAGCATTCTTTTGACTGAATTAAATTCCCCCTTTGGGCACCAGTGCACAGTCAACAAGAAAGGGTCCCCAAACTGCTGCCACAAAGATGGTAGCACGTAACTGTGTACAATGTGTACTGCAGCATTACCGTCACCCTTCACTGAAACTAAGAGGCCTGAAAAACAGCCTTGGACCTCCCATTATCCCCCCTCCACCAGACTCCTCCACCAGACTTTACTGTTGGCACTATGCATTCCAGTAGGTTCCTCTCTGGTGGAGATGTTTAATTGAGGAGTTATAGCCATAAAAAGCGAGGGCAATAAATATTAATGCCCATAGTTTTACAATGGGAAGCTCATGTAGGTGCCATGGCGAGGTGTCCATTGTACCTCGACCGACGTGGCGAGAACTTAAAACTTGCTGAACTGTCCCTTTAAAGCCTGTAGTCTTTTGTCTGCAGCTTTCACTGTTGGCTGTGCTGAAACGAGACAACAGAAGATAATCACACGTTAGATCATTAGGCCCTTTTCTGCTCCACTAGATGGCAGGTGGAGCTCAGAGAACGTGTGTGCATGAGTGTTTGTGTGCTGAACCCCTCCTGAGTGTTTGTGTCTAATTATGTCTGCGCTCCTCGGAGAGATGTGAGAGAGAGAGTCTGACACCTGTCTGTTCCCTTATTACATACTCTCTCTATCTCTGGCTCTCACTCACTCACTCACTCCCTCTCCCTCTCTCTCTCTCTCTCTCTCTCTCTCTCTCTCTCTCTCTCTCTCTCCTCTCTGGCTCCTTTTGTCTCTCTCCCCCTCTCTCTCTCTCTCTCTCTCTCTCTCTCCATTCCTCTGAGGCTACCACCCCTCCACTCTTCTCTGCTATAAGCACATGTGCCGCGTTTGCAAAACCACCCCTACGCTTCACAGACTAACCTTTCTCCCAGTTCCCTCAAGCCTCCATGCTGCGTTTTTAGCAACACTGAGCACTTAAAGGAAAACTCCAGCGTTTTCCACCCTCCTCCTTACCCGCATCCGCTGTGCTGTACAACCGATTACCACAGACTCGTTTCCTAGTACTTTAGAAACCGACTTAAAATTCCACTATTTTGCTAATTTTCTGTATAGCTAAACGGTTTCAGGTTTTTACAGAGTCATTCATAGTGTTCTGATGTGATATTCTCTGTTCCAGTGATCATGTGATTCAGAGCACAGATTAGCAACCACCTGGGATACCAGAGCAATCACCTAGCATCATCTTTGCAACCTCCAAGGGTACCATATCAAACCACCCATAGTAACACCCTAGCAAGCACCTAGCAACACCTTAGCAATCACTTAAAATACCACAGAAGCCACCTTTCAACCCTTTGGGATACGATAGCAATCACCTAGCAACCATCTCAGAACCACCTAGGAACCAGTTGGGATACCGAAGTAGCTAGTAACCATCTGGGATTCCATAGCAACCACCTAGCATCATCTTTGCAACCTCCAGGGTACCATATCAAACAACCCATAGTAACACCCTAGCAACCACCTAGCATTACAAAAGCCATCTTGCAACCATCAGGGATACCACTGCAAACATCTTCGACACCATAGCAATCACATAAGGAACCTGTTGGGACACCATAGCAACCACTTGGTATACTATAGCACCTAGCAACCATCTGGGAAACCTTAGCAACCATCTAGCAACACCCCAGCGACCACCTTAAATGTAATAGAAACAACCTGGCAACACCTTTGCAACCACCTTGGGTACCATAGCAACCACCTAGCAACTACCTAGGAAAACATAGCAACAGCTTTGCAGCATCTTACTATCCATCTGTGCTACTATAGCAACAACTTCACAGCAGCTTACCAACCACCTGGGATACCATAGCAACAACCTAGTAACACCTTTACAACCACCTAGGATATCATAGCAACTACTATAGCAACCACCTAACAACACTTTAGCAACCATATGAAATGCCATAGCAACCACATAGCAACTCTCTAGCAACCATATGCGATATCATTCTCGGTAGGGGTGGAGTCCAACAGAGTGCATGCAGCAGGGGCATCACTGCTTGCCGAATGTCCGCAATAATGGCTGTTGGGTCAGTCAGGTACAGTGATAAGACTCATCCTTGCTTACGTCACATGTGCAGCCAAGCGTGAAACCTGAATCATTAGCATGTATTACAATGTCAAACCTACCCACCAAGTTTCATTCCTGTCGGTTGATTCCCTCTGGGTGCAACCACCTACTATAGCAACCACCTAACAACACTTTAGCAACCACATGAAACGCCATAGCAACCAAATAGCAACTCTCTAGCAACCTTATGCGATATCACAGCGACTGCCTAGCAACCACTTGGGATACCATAGCAAGACCCTAGCAACTACCTGGGATACAACAACAATAACTTAACAACATCTTAACTAGTTCAATCTGCGCAATCGCTACATTGTCTTCAGGCATCTCTCTTTTCTAGCTACAAACATAAAACACACAGCATCCGGTTCAAGTTCTAACCCTGCTTAATAGGCCTGTCCTAAACCACCACTGCTGCAGCCAGTAGGGGGTAAAAAGCACACAGTTAGTCATACGCAGCTCACCTGTGGTCCATCAAGAGGTTCCACGTGTTTGCAATATGTAGGCACGTAGAAGACTGAAGTTGTGGATTAAGGTTCTATTGTCCTGAGCAGACACTGTCATAAACTCACTATCCCCAGTGTGAAGCATGGCGGTGGCAGCATCACGCTGCAGCAGGCCATGGGGGGGGGGGCCGTGGGGGCTCTCAAGTCAGGGTCCAAATCTTAATCCAATACAGAATTTGTGGCTAGACTTTAGAAAGGCTGTTTGTTCACGATCCCCATACAACCTGACAGAGCTTAAGCAGGAAAAGTGTCCAAATGTGCAAAACTGATCCAAACAAACTGAGGACTGCGATTCCTGTCGGGTTGCATCTACTAAATACAGAGATGAATACATAAGGATGATGGGGCTATAAATCCCTGCGGGGTGTGAGTGACGGGATCCACATATTGGGAAGAGGTGCTACAGTGCAGTGAATGTCTCGTTCCATGTGTGGAAATTTGGCTCCAAAGCAGATGTTAATGATGGGCTAAAAGGAGTGACTGCATTTGGGCGTGCCAAAGACCATAGTGTGAAGGAAGTAGCTGAATCTGCAGGTGTGTGGAAGCGTACAGTCATACGGGTCTACCAGCAGTGGCTAAAATCCCAGTCTACAGGGAATTCTCCTTGGAATTGTGCCAGGGAAGGCATCCACCAAATCTGGTCCAACTGCACAATACTTTGATGGAAGCGTGTCTGAACATTGATGTGGCCTGTATCCAGAAACTTGTCCAGTCCATTTCAAATCCAATCTCAGCTGTTATTGGTGCTCGTGGAGGAAAGACAACCTATTTATTGCCAGTGGTTCTGGATGGTCCGATGTAGATGCAGGACTGTTTCTTTAATAGACTTGGCTGCCAAGCGAGGGTCAGCTGTTTTGCTTTCTTCTTGCCTTCGCTGTTTAAGTCTTATGATGACCTCCGACTTCATTTTGGTCACTGCGGTAGCACTAGAAGGATGGCAGGGGACTATCTGTCCGCCTTCAGGCCCACGTGACAGCTTCGATGTGCTATTGTTTATAGGGCTGTAGCCACACAGACGCACACACTGTTGTTCTCCTAGAGAAAGAGAACAGGCGCGAATAAAAATAAGTAAATAAATAAATAAAAAATCGGCTCACCAAGTCCATTAAAATGGAAGGCAGCGCCGGGGTGACTTTAGCTCCTAATTAAAAACAGATGTGTCCATTTAATATTCTTAATACTTGGAGGGAGAGAGACAATCACTGCAGAAATATCTATTTGCCTCATTAAATCGAGAGGCTTGATCATGATGAGGGAGAGAATAATGAATGAAGACGGGCATGTTTACCAGGTTCTCTAAATAGAGTTTGCCAGGAGAGGCGAGAGAGAGAGAGAGAGAAAGAGAAAGAGAGAGGGACGTGCCGTAGGCCTCGGACGAGAGGGAGAGTTAATGTTTATTATGACTGACATAATGAAAACGGAGCATGCTGGTGAAACAGAAAGGACAGGTTTGGGTAAATCATACAGCTGTCAAAGAACCAACAGACTCCTGCTTTTTACTTCTCCTTCTCCGGCTCTGTTTAAGGGGATGCGTTGGAAACAAGGTGGAAACAAGCCCAGGCAGTGTACTGTAACATCCACCTTATAAATAGATGGAGTCCGTTTCTGCGTTCCGATTCCAGAAAGGAATGGCACCCGATCACATACGTTTAACCCAAGATGTATACTTCAGGTAACGGTAAATCCCGGATGGTTAGAAAGGTCGTTTGTCTTCAGGGTGTATTTTATGCCACAGTACTGAGTGACCAGAGGTCCAACCTTTCATATGCAGTTGCAGAAGACTGAAGTCGGATGGATAAAGGCTCTATCGCCTGATGGGACCAGATTCAAGCTTTTTGGGCATCAGACTAAACTGCACACTGGCATAAACAATTTATCCCCACTGTGAAGCATGCTGCAACACGTCCTCCACACTTGCTGTCGAATTCCTGTAAACAAGGGCATTTCAATAGACCAGCCTAAACCAGCAGAAACCAGATTAAAGCAGCATAGAGCAGCTTAAAGCAGCAGAGACCATCTTAAACCTGCACAGCCCAGCCTAAACCATCAGAGACCAGTTTGCAAAAGTTTGGGCACTTCTGGTCATGTTTTTCGGCATGAAATTCAAGCCATGCTGAATTACAGATTCGGGCCCAATGCCGAATTACAGATTTGGGCCCAATGCCGAATTATAGATTTGGGTCATGCCGAATTACATATTCAGGCCACACCAAATTACAGATTCGGGCCCAATGCCGAATTACAAATTTGGGCCCAATGACGAATTACAGATTTGGGCCCAATGACGAATTATAGATTTGGGTCATGCCGAATTACCTATTCAGGTCACACCAAATTACAGATTCGGGCCCAATGCCGAATTACAGATTTGGGCCCAATGACGAATTACAGATTTGGGCCCAATGACGAATTACAGATTTGGGCCCAATGCCGAATTATAGATTTGGGCCATGCCAAATTACATATTTGGGCCCAATGTCTAATTACAGATTTGGGCCCAATGCCGAATTACAGATTCGAGCCCAATGCTGAATTACAGATTCTTACAGATGTACAAAAATATTGAGCAAACTCACCAAAAAGCTTTTAAATGTTGAAATTAATGGGAGCATAACAGACGTCACAGCACCACATTAGGCCGGACGGATGACAAGCTCGCTAGGGGCCCACCCCAGTCCTCCTCCATCAGCTAATGTGTCATTCCATCTTCGGGCTGCTGCCTTTTTGCTTCCGACTGACAAAACAGCTCCGTCTGTAAACTGAGGATTAATAGGCCTAATCACCCTTCCTATTATGATGGGTAATTAGCGCAGTAGATAAAAGTGGCACGTGTTCATTTGCTAGGCTTTACTTGCGCTCCTCAGGTGGGCGGAAGGGCATATACACGTACACATGCAGACCCTTCGGCTTTATGGAGGGATGTCCTGTCACTTCTGATCCGTCTCTTCACTTCTGATCCATCTCCGTCCCTCCTGTGTGCTAATGGGCCATTTAACCGTCTGCAGCATCGGTCAGCTTTTTCAGGCATCTCTCATTTGTTAACGTTAAAGGAGCAATATGACGCAACCTGTTAAACTCCAGCCCTATTGTAAGAAACGCACACAGTGGCTGTGTTTAGCCTTCCTTTCAGTGGCTGCCTGCCCTTAAACAGTCTAACCAGGAGCAGTGCTACTTCTCCAGCTTCTCATGTTAGACTGATTCCACTCAACACTACAGTGACTCACTATCGTCTCTTCAGGTACAGAGTGGTATTACAGGCCGGTGCTAGCAGGTTAGCAAGCGCTGGGGGTCAATTGCACAATTCTCACGCCGGACAAAGTCTGACTGACGCACGCTGAGCTAAAATCAAGGCTGGGTTTATTGAACAGATTGGCAGTGAGGTTCAACAACTGAATCCAGGCAATCAAAGTGCAAGGGCCAGGCAAAGTCAAATAACAGGAGACAGGCGAGAGTCGAAATACCAGACAGACAATCAGCGAGGGCAAGACAAGACCAGAGGAAAACCAGAGAACAGAAAGCCAGAGATCAGAACAGGGTCAACAGAGAATGACCGCTCGGTACGCTACAAAAATGCAGCAATACTTCGCAATGGGTCAGTGTGAGAGAGGAGTATTTATACAAACAGACTAAATTGACAACAGGTGTGATCAATACTCGGGAGAATCCGATCTAGGAAACGGGACGGGATTGGTGGGTGAAGGACATGTGACTGTGACATCACCAGGTAGGGGGTTCTGGGAGATGGAGTTCCGGGGATCGGAGGCCGAGAGGAAACCCGGAAGTGTGACAACAATCCCCATAATAAAGCACTTAATTTAAAAAATACACAGTTTTCCAATATAGTGGCCCTTTATGATGACATGGTTTGGATTGGATGGCCGTGTCTTTTTTAGGATTCTCATATCAAATCAAATCCAATCACGTTTATTGTCGCACAGGTGTGCTAATAAGTGGAACTCTTAGTCCATAGTCCCTAAGTGCAGTACTTAAATGCTATATATATATATATACCAGTATTATGTTTTCTTCCAAATATACAGTTGTATGATAGTAATGTAAGTTATGAAATTAAAGCTATGCTATATAGAGATGTACACATTTCCATGTGTCACTATAGTGAGTCTGAGGTAGATAAACTGAGATGCAGGATATATGGGGGATACTATACAAGCAGGTATGTACAGGTATATGTGTGCAGGTATAGGTGTGCTAGATTTGAAGTTCCAGTAAAGTGCAGGGTGAGTCTGTATTGGGGTGTGGATGTGGTGTGGATTGTTGTGGATCATTACGGTCATTATGATGGTGATTCAGCTGAGAGGCGTAATGACAGGCCCGTTGACTGATACACCATCACTACTGGCTGATCAGCAGTCTGATGGCCTGGTGGAAGAAGCTGTCTCAGAATCAGCTGGTTCTGGACTTTATGCTTCTGAACCGCTTCCTGTTCCACAGCTGTAGGAACAGACAGTGACTAGGGTGGGTGGAGTCCTTCAGAATCCTCCTGGTTTGTCCAGGAGATTTGGGAACTTGACCCCGGTGATGTACCAAGCTGTCCCCACCACCCTCTGCAGAGCTTTGTGCTCAATGGCAGTGCAGTTCTCAAACACCTGTGTGTTGTATTTGGTCCATGTAAGTTCTTGTGTGACGTCAACACTGAGAAACTTGAGGGTGCTGACCGGGTGTGCACTTACTCCTGCTTCCTGAAGTCCACTATCAGCTCTCCTTGGTCTCGTCCCTGGCACCAGTATGTCAGAAAGACGACCTCCTCTCTGTAGGCCTCCTCGTTGTTGTTGGAGATCAGGCCATAACAATCATTGTGTCATCTGCAGATTTTTCGAGCTGGGCCTGGTTGTGCACTCGCAGGATTCTACTTTTATCCCCAGACTGATGAACCTCATTTTGTTACACAATGGGCTTATTTTGGTCCCTTGAGCAAATGGGACTTGTAGCATCACTCGCATACAGTTCACACAGGTAGGCTGCGTCCCTGGAGATGCTGCTTCATTAGCGAGCCTGTGTCAGGAGCTTTATTATTAGACTTTGTATCCCCCAACCAAACACACACCACCTCCTTCCCCTGGTCCTGCATACACCCCAAGGCCCAGACCCCCCCCCCATCCACCCCCCTCTACATACACCTGTATGGCAGGAGCTTAAAGCAGACAGCAGGATGAGCGACCGGCTAATGGCTAATACCTGCGCAAAAACTGAGCGACGCGATGAGCTAATGTCCACAGAGAGAGAGAAAGAGACAGAGCGTGTGCGGGGCAGGGGGGTACAGTGGGGTCTAGAGAGCAGTTCCTCAGACTGTAATTAGTAGCCTGTGAAAACACTGCACACCAGAGAGAGACCTAACGCCCGACACACAACAATAATTATTAATCACACTCACTCACCTCATCGCCTATTATTCTATTATTCTGGTGACGGTCTCAGCGGATCACAGCTTTTTATAAATGAGTTTCGGTATTAATCTGGAGCCCAGATCTGAAAACTGCTCCAAACAGTTCAGTAACCTACCACAAAACGTTCAAAAACTACTTGTGGATGATTCAGTAACTACTAGACATGCTAGACATTATTCAGTAACTGCTGCAAATGATTCAGTAACTACTATAATGATGCTTTAACTCTAGTAACTCTCATGAAATATTCAATAAATGCTACACATTATTCAGTGACCTACTATAAATGACTCAGTGACCTACTATAAATGACTCAGTGTCCTACTATAAATGACTCAGTAACCTACTATAAATGATTCAGTGTCCTGCTATAAATGATTCAGTAACCTACTATACATGATATAGTAACTGCTCCAAACGATTCAGTACCCACTACAAAGGATTCAAAAACTACAGTGAATGGTTCAGTAGCTACAACAAATGAATCAGTAACTCTTAGGAACTGTTAGACATTATTCAGTAACTGCTACAAATGATTCAGTAACTACTATAATGATACTTTAACTACTACAACCGATTCAGTAACTGCTGCAAATGATTCAGTAATAGCTACAAATGATTCAGTAACTGTCCGAGCGGCCTGACAACAGGTAGACATAAGGACAAATACCAGCACAAGCCTTCTTCCTTGCTCCCACGCTAGCATGATGGGTGACTGAAAAAACACAAAAGCGAGAAGAATGAAGAAATGAATGACTGTAAAAACATAATACAGCCACGCCCCAGCTTAGAAAACAGCTATGTTGAGCTTTCCTGTCTGGGGCTCAACGACAATGACTTATTATGTATTTGGACACAAAGACCTCATATCAGATCTCAGTATTCCTACCACTCTGCCTCACAGAGTCGCTTTCAGCGGCCCACCAAACACAGTTCATGAGGGACTCAGCCAGACGCCTGCAACACAGTATCAAAACGCCGAAGTCTCGCTGCACCGTGCCAAGGGGCTGATGGGATATCTCCGGGGAGCCATTAGCGTTTTCGATCGGGGATGTGGCTCGAGGGAGTGAGCGCCAGTCACTGGAGAGAGGGAGAGAGAGCGAGAAAAAAAAAATCCCTCGAACACACTAACAACACCTGTCACCCCTGCACCTAATGAGGGACACAATTAGCAATTAGCGGAGCGATCTGTCAGCAGTGATACCTGGGTCCCCGTGCTCGCCCCGGCCCAACAGGGACCCCGCACCGCTCTTAATCAGCGGCGAAACACACCCACCCGCTTACCCTCTCGACTCCCAGCTCATCAAAACTGAAGGAGAGATGTCGGGTATGACCGGGATTACAATGTACATTAACTAGCGGACGCTAGCGATAAATACATTACCGCAGATTCAAGAAGCCATATTGATTTATTGGAATGGAGTAGCCCATTTACATGCAGCTTGTCGGACACTGATCCGGATGTGTACACAAGCCATAGACTGAATATGGCAGATGCATGTGTAGTGTTATACCTATAGTTATATACCAAGTATAGTGAAATACGCCTAAATGACTTTCTTTCAGAGTTATAAAGGCCTTCTAAAGGCCCTGCAAATGTTTACAGTGCTGTGTTCTGACAGTGGCGATATGTAAATGAGCTGTGTTCTGACTGGTGTACAGTATACCATTCATAAAGCAGTCCAAGCTGGTGCACTCTATAACTCCAACACATATGGATGGATATGCAGGCTGAGGAGAGGCATATACATGTCAATGCATTGGTCTTTTGGGTTTTCCATAACACGGGCCCCTTAAGTCTATCAGCTCAATAATAAGCCTTTGATAATAACCTTTAGGAGCTCATATTGGTGTTAAAATCAAATGTCTTTGATGTACGACTGTTTGCATTTTGTACTTGCCCTTTTTGTTCACAGTACTTGTCCTTGTACTTCACATTTGGTAAAGCAGGTCAGTGATTGATCGACCTGTCGGTCTTAGCTATTTAGTTTTGCCAGTTTACCAGTTTATTTATCACTTCAGCACAATGCTAGTGAATATGGCTGTCTGTCTTTAAGCCTAACTAATGAAAGCCAAAGTTAGCAGCGTCCTTAGGCAGTTTGTTTCACTCATATAGACTCGTATCTCTCTGACTGAGACGGTTAAACCGTCTTTAGAGAGCCCGCTAAACCTCAGACTAAAAGCCAAATTATTGATAAGTTGATAGCATATTTGTAGCATTTGGCTCCAATAACGCTAGGGCATTCACTTTTGTTGTTGTTTATCATTTGCCCCCCATTTGAGCCCTCTTTTTTAATACACATTTGGCAACTTTTTAACCTAGTTATTATTTAAAATATGATTTTGTTTACTTGTAATCATATACATTTTTTTCTTTGATCATTTTTTTTGCATTCTTTCTGGTCTTTTGCTGCTTTTGTTCTGCTTCTGCTTTTATGTCTCAATTTTATTCAGCTATCCTAAAGCACTAAAATGCTCTACAAATAGAACTATTATTACTATTATTTTTTTTTTTTTTTCAATTCTTTATTTTAAGAGACAGTCATACATTTCCACTTTTAACCACTTTCCAGGTCAATTTTGTCTCTACTATTATTATTTTTATAATTATTTTTTTTACCCCCAACAAAGGGGCCCTTTGGCTCATATTATAGAAGACTCTGTGACCAGACGCCGTGTTAAGAGTTATGAATGAGTGAGTAACTACTAGTGTTGAGTGCCATGTTAGCTCTCCCAATCATTTTCCAACCAGTGACCGGCCTTCATAACGTGCTCCTTCATAAAGCTGAATGAACAGATCTGGACAGTTAGCTAGGGGGCAGTCATGGGCTGGAGGTTAGGGAACCAGCCTTGTGACCAGTTGAATCCCCTGAGTTGACAGGACATGCCTGAAGTGCCCTTGAGCAAGTCTCCTAACCCCCAACTGGTCCCGGGGCACCATGGATAGGGCTGCCCACCTCTCCGGGAAAGCGTGCTCACTGCCCCTCTAGTGTGTGNCTCCAGAGAACACGTCTCCACTGCTCTAGAGTCCGGTGGAGGAGTGCTTCACACCACTGCATTGATGCTTTGCATTGCTTTGATTTGCATTTGCTTGGATGCAGCTGCTTGTGCTGCTGTGGGAAACCCATTCCATGAAGCTCTCTACGCACTGTTCTTGAGCTAATCTGAAAGCCATATGAAGTTTGGAGGTCTGTAGCGACTGGCTCTGCAGAAAGTTTGCGACCTCTGTGCAGTATGCGCCTCAGCATCCGCTGACCCCACTCTGTCACCCCTGAATTCAATGATTTGGATGGGCAAGTAAGTAAGTAAGTAAATATTTATTTATCAAGCACATTTTAACCCAAAGTGCTGTACAAAGAAGACACATAAAAAAAAAACCAACAACATATATAACAACAATATAGGACAACGTCTAACGTCCACACAAAACATGGAATACAGAAGCGATCAGTTTACTGAAGGACAGAAGGTGCAGACCTAATGTCCGGGAGTAGACTCTTTCACAGTCTCAGTGCAGCAACAGCAAAGGCCCGGTCACCTTTGTGTTTCAGCCGAGACCGTGGCACAGTCAGTAGCAGTTGATCTGATGACCTCAAAGACCTGGAGGCAGGGTAGAGCTGAAGCGAATCCCCTATATAGGATGGAGCCACTCCATTCAAATACTTAAAAACAAACAGCAAAATTTTAATTTGGATCCTATAGCGTACAGGAAGCCAGTGTAGCGATGCCAAGATAGGAGTAATGTGGTTCCTTTTTTCGTGCCTGCGAGCTGCCACATTTTGGTCTAACTGCAAACGAGCTATTGAGGACTTACTGACTCCCAAATACAAGCTGTTGCAGTAGTCTATGCAGGATGTAATAAAAGAGTGAATAACCTTTTCCAGGTCTTGGGGTGACAGAAATGCCTTCATCTTGGTGGCTAATCTCAATTGGTAAAAAGAACACCTAACAACAGAGTTCATTTGTTTATCAAACCTGAGGTCAGGGTCAAATATAGCCCCGAGGTTCTTTACCTGAGGCTTCACAAGCCCCAACAGCCCACCAAGATTGGCCATTAAGAAACGGGTATGCTTGGGAGAGACAAAGAGAGTCACTTCCGTTTTATCTCCATTTAATTGGAGAAAGTTGCCTTCACCCCATCACTTAATTTCACACAAACATTCGTTCAGATGTTTGAGTGAGCATGAGTCTTCAGGCGGGTGCGTGAATACTTTTGGCGATATAGTGTATCAGCTCATATTCCAGCCCAGCAGAATTAATAGCAATGGAACAACAGGTATGGCAGATAATCCTGGCAGAAATCGACCCTTCCGGAATGCGCAGGGAATGTCATCACTTTTCAAACTGTTTCCAGGGATCCGTCAGCGAGCATGGATGTGTTCATCGTCATACGAGGCTGACGTTGCTTCCTATTCACCAGCTTCTTAAACAAATGTTCCGTTCCACCTTAAATTCTGCAGCTGCCACAGTGTACCAGCAGTGTCTTTTAAGGTGGAGCAGAAAATTCGCAAAGCGAGCTGGCGAACAGGAACGACAACTTCAGCTCCCGCATCTTTAACAGGATCCTGGACGGCTTCGATTCCAAGCTGTTAGTTTGCCCTGCACATTTCACTGGGGAGAGTTTCTCAGACCTTGGACGAGATTGAGGGTTCACACGCTGCAGAGAGAGGAAGAGCTTCACAGTTCCCCCTTAACTACCCTCACAACCCCAACAGTAGCCTGTAAGTAGCAGTCATGCTGTGTGATTGTATCCGTGTTTGCCGGTTGAAGCAGGTCATCTTCAACTCAGAGTTTCATAGTGAGGAACAATTTTAATCTACTTTGTGTTGATGTTCAGGTACTTCATGTTTTTCTGCAGGCATGCTGCTTCTAAACCAGCCAGTCAGAGCAGAGATCATCACAATATTCAAGAGCTCACCATATAAGCCAAATCATAGGGTGTAAATGGGAGCTTAAAACCACATCTGGGCATGTTTCATGCCAACCAAAGCCACATACCTTCTATCCAGACATCAGAGAACAATTTGAAATGGAAAAAATTGTGGACACAGAGAAATTTGACCTCTGCATTTAACACATCCATGCAGCGTAACACCCACATTCACACACTAGTGAACACACACACACACACACACACACTAGAGGGCAGTGAGCACGCTTTCTCGGAGTGGTGGGCAGCCCTATCCATGGTGCCCCAGGTCCAGTTGGGGGTTAGGAGACTTGCTCAAGGGCACTTCAGCCATGTCCTGTCAACTCAGGAGATTCAACCGGTCACAAGGCTGGTTCCCTAACCTCCAGCCCATGACTGCCCCCTAGCTAACTTTGTGGAATTCCCATTCCCATTTAGGTTTCCGGGTCCATGATGAATATATGAACTCTCCCGTTATGTTGCAGGTCAAACTGACCCCTTTCAAAGTTTAAAATTACAGGAGAAATATTAGTACAATTTTTTGGAGCATGAAGCCTTTTCTACTGGGCTTAATTAATGACTAATTCAACTTGTTTGACCCATGGAGTGTGAATGGATGAAGGGTAAAATGGGTACAAATATCTGTTTACTTTTGAAGTTTGAGACACAATGTGATTGTCTGAATGCGGTGAACATCTAGTTTTTGCCAATGTACCAAAAGAAATTCTAAAGTATTTGAAAAACAAGTGAATTATAAGTAAATCATGATCTATACAGAGTAATACACTAACTTGATTACACATAATATTGATATTAATTAAAATAAAGATATATATATCTACTTTAACTAATTTCAGATGGTTAAACATGCATTGGATCAAAATCTGGAAACATTACCGCTATTCCTCGCAGTTGAACATAACAGGAGGGTTAAAAAAAATCGATTTTAGGCTAGAATTTGGGCATGAATTACAGGCATGAAGTGGCCCAAGTTGTGGGCAGCAAAATGCTTGGCAGCAGAGCAGAGCTGTAAACAGTGTCATTCTGAAACCTAGAGTCGTCATCGCTATATGCCGGAGAAAGTTTCAGCTCTGCCACCTAATGACTCTTCTCCTGCTGTCATGCTTTTAGTAAATCCGGCCCACCTACAGGCCGGGCCTGCGTCACAACCGCATTGTTGTATCGGAGCTTAGGCCCGCGCCACACACCTCCAGCATAGCAAAAATGTATCAGCCGGCGAGGTCAGCGGGGAATCCAAGTGTTAAATCCAATTTTGAATTTGTCTCTCTCGCAGGCGCAGGGTGTACGGGAGAAGCCGCCATATGCCAGGGTCCCCGACTCCAGCAGATGAATATGGATGAGCTCCAGCGACTCTTGCATGTTTCTGACTGGGAATTCACACTGGGCCTCGCTCAGAGTTTAGAGCAGGATGGAGCTGCTGCCGTGGTACCGTGATGAGTCACAAAAACGGATCCTGGATCAGCGGTCCTTCCCTCAGACTGTTGCGAGCTGCTGTCCAGGTGCTGTCCAGGTGTGGCCTAGAAATCAGCAGTATGAATTAGTGTCATTATTAAAGGAGAATTCAGCTGATTATTCTACATTTCTGCTTGTCATGATGTAAACATGGTTATTCCGAGTGGTTTGATGTCAGATGCTCCATTCTAGAGAAATGTATTGTGAGTCGGAATTGCTTTACTAATACTCTGCATGGTGCCTGAGACTTTGTTTACCATAATTTTGAGATGTCATTTATATTATTCACATAAGCTCACCTAGTGAATTTAAGGTGGCAGTAACTTCGGGCTCCTGCAGATGGTGCTGCACGAGGATGACGGAGCTATAAATCCCTGTGGGATGTGAGTGACGGGATCCATAGATTGGCAAGAGGTGGTACAGTGCAGTGAATGTCTCGTTCCATGTGTGGTAAATGGCTCCAAAGCAGATGTTAATGATGGGCTAAAAGGAGTGACTGCATTTGGGCGTGCCAAAGATATACCATAGTGTGAAGTAAGTAGCTGAATCTGCAGGTGTATGGAAGCGTACGGTCATATGGGTCTACCAGCAGTGACCAAAATCCCAGTCTACAGAGTCTTGGAATTGTGCCAGGGAAGGCATCCACCAAATCTGGTCCAAGTGCACAATTCTTTGATGGAAGAGTATCTGAACATTGATGTGGCCTACATCCAGAAACTTGCCAGTACATGCCAAATCCAATCACAGCTGTTATTGGTGCTTGTGGAGGTAAGTACATTTCAGTCACAGGTGACGCATTCTTTGTCTGGTGGCTATACTTTTGTTTGTGGTGGAGAGGATCCTGCAGGCGTGGTGAGACAAACTAGTCCCCTAAAAGAAACCTTGTGTGTAGGTCCACTGATGGTTTGGGCAATCTGGTCCTTCCAGATGGTTTGGTCTATAAAGGTTTATGCCTGTGATCAGTAGGGGGCGCTACTCTGGAGCTACTCTAGAACTAACTGTCTTTAACAGTAATATGTCTTTGAAACATTCATGTGTCTGTCAGTTCCGGAGTTTATAGATCACTCATCATTCCAAGAGGGTGGAGCCTAGAAAAACTGACCGGCTGGTGGGGCTGTTTTTGATCACCGCACAATTCTGTATCCCTTATTTCATAGTTTAGCTGCATTAACTATCTACATTCTAATGTGTGTAACAGTCAAGGTAAAGAAACTTCTCCTGTAAGTGGGCATGTCCAGACCTTTCACTGGTACCTGGAAAGTTTCAGCTAATGTCGGGTTTGCGTACGTCTGTGCATTTATAGCAGCACTAGGCTAAACGCTTAATGGCTCTTATTAAGATCATGCTTAGTGCATCAATTACTGCGAATTATTGATACTAATATGATTGACATGGGAATGTGCGTGGGTGTTAGAAATCCATCATAACTACATACATCATAAAATTCACATATACTGTATATAGACAGGAAGATAGATATCTAAAGAAGCATCTACATGCCATGTCTGTATGGTCCTTCAAGTTAATACAGAAATATGGACAAAAGTACATTTATTTGAAAAGTCCTACATCGACTCAGAACCATTTCTAGTAGTTTGTCAAAAACTGTTCGGACTCCCTCATGTAGCGGTCTGGTCTCCTATCTAAACACTAGAATAAAGAACACTCCTGACATTCTTATGCCAGTTCTTTTGTACAGTTGACTCCATTTATATAGATGAATGAGGAAATATGCCAGAAATAGCTGCACCCAGCAATCAGCAGACAGGAATGAAACTTGCTGGGTAGGTTTGAGATTGTGAGACATGCAAATGATTCAAGTTTCATGCTCGGCTGTGCAACGGACGTAAGCAAGGACGGGTCTTATCGCTGTACCTGACTGACCCAACAGCCACGATTGCGGACATTCAGCGAGCAGTGATGTCCTCCATGAGTCATCCTGTTAGTGCCAGCATCATTGGCAGACGGCTGCACGACGCAGGACTACATGCACACAGACCGTTACAACGACTGTCCTTAACACCACGTCATCGTCACCAAAGACTGCAATGGTGCCAGACTGTCATGGAGTGGCAGCGGGTCATCTTCAGTGACGAGTCCCGTTTTAGTCTTGGTGGAGACGACCAATGAATCCGTGTGTGGAGGCGCTGTGGTCAGCACCAAGATGAACGGTTTGTTGTCACACGTCACACGTCCAGAAGGCCTGGTGTCCCTCCATCTCCACCCCTACCACACCATCTGCAGGAACTGTGTGAGGATACTCAAGCTGCATGGGATGGATTATCACAGGGCACCATTAGGAACCTCTACAACTCCATGCCGAGACGTCTGGTGTGTTGCGTTAGCGGACCGACGCCATACTGAGAGACACTACTTCTGTATGTGTAGCTCAGTAAATATTACCCATATCAGTCTAAATTTATCATCATTTATTGATCCTGGTAACCTTTATCTTCCTTCCCAACAGCACTGCAATCCCACACCTCCTTCTGGGTGCAGCTGTTCTTTTGATGATGAGTGTATATTAACGGGACAAGATTGTACTGTAAATCGTTTTTCATATTAGTCATGGAAAGTCTACACAGTGCAAAGGACAGCTGGTGTTTTAGAAATCCATCATAACTACATACGTCATAAAATACACATATACTGTATATCTGATCTGACAGTGAGAAACATCAGACGTAAGGTAATTAAGGAGTAAGGTAATTAAGGAGTAAGGTAATTAAGGAGTAAGGTAATTAAGCCTAATAATTAATGATAATGGATTTTTTGTTTGTAAGTTTAGGAATTTCTGGACATAATATGAATTTTACACACATTTGTACATGGATAGGAACCCTAATCAGAGCCTTGAATAAAGGCCTTGTCACATGTAACATCTCGAAGGCCTTGTCCCGAAGGAGTTAGCGAAGGTTAGCCTTGCTAATTGCTCAAATGCTACAGAGCAGCAGCAGGAGTGCAGCTCCGCCCTTGATGTGCCTGAAACTTGGGGTGTCAGCTGCTACCCCCAGGGCTGCGAACTGCATTATTGTGTTGTGTGTGTGTGTGTGTGTGTGTGGAGGGGGGTGATGCTCGCACACTCGAAATGAGATCGAAGAGCAGAAAGCTTCTCTCTCTCTCTCTCCTCCGAACACACGAGGAGCACCCAGTAGCCTGCAGGTGCACTGCAACATCTGGTGAAGATGAGAAAAAATGAATGTGCTTGACGTTCTTCGAATGACAAGTTTTAATTGGGCCGCTCGCATGTGTGTGCGCGTGCATATGTGTGCATGCTTTAAATGTGCTGCTAATAATGCAGCCGGGATTTTTAGTTTTAGACATATTATGGTGTATTATATCTAGCTATCAGAAAAGTAGCACCGATATGTGGCAAAAGCAGATACGTCATACGTCTGATGTTCTTTTGCAGAGTGATAATTCACGTGTTATCGTGTTTATTCATTTGTCTGGCTTTTGTTCATATTTGTAATGAAATTAAAGTATGCTGTATATGTCTTTTTAAAAGTTGTAATGCTTTATTACTTATGATTCCTGCTTTTCCGCTTGTTATGAAGTGAATTTAATTTTTGTTTTGAAATATTTTTTACTTATTTTTATAGTGACTGCTGATTTTGGTATTTGTAAGACTTAATGAACAGATATTGAGTCATAATAGACCTCATGGCATTTTTCCATGCCATTAAAAGGTTAAAAATTCAACTACATACCAAGAAGTACATTTAAATATAAACTCCATCATCAAAAGAACAGCTGCACCCAGAAGGAGGTGTGGGATTGCAGTGCTGTTGGGAAGGAAGATAAAGGTCACCAGGATCAATAAATGATGATAAATTTAGACTGATATGATCAATATTTATTGAGCTACACATACAGAAGTAGTGTCTCTCAGTATGGCGTCGGGCCGCCGTGTTTGCTAACCCAACATGCCAGACGTCTCGGCGTGGAGTTGTAGAGGTTCCTAATGGTGTCCTGTGATAATCCATCCCATGCAGCTTGAATATCCTCACACAGTTCCTGCAGATGCGGTAGGGGTGGAGGTGGAGTGACCATCGAACCTGCTTAGAGCAGGCCCCCCTTTTTTCTGTGATTTGAGAGCCGAGCGATAATGTATCTGGATGTGGGCGGTCCTTAGACCAGAAGCGGAAGTCAGTGGACAACGCATAAAACAACAAGTGGAACGTGTTCTTTCTTCAGCAGACCACGGATGGGTCATTTTATTACTTCTTTCATTGTTTTCACTTGTTCTCCTGTTTGTTTTTGGGAAAATGGCAGCATGAACAACTTCACTTGGTAACAGCAGCCCTGGCCCAACACCATTGCAGTCTTTGGCGACGTTGACACGGTGTTGCGGTCTGTGTGCGTGTAGTCCTGCGTTGTGCGGCTGTCTGCCAATGGTGCTGGCAGGATGACTCATGGAGGGCATCACTGCTCACTGAATGTCCACAACTGTGGCTGTTGGGTCAGTCAGGTACAGCGATAAGGCCCGTCCTTGTTTATGTTACATGTGTGGCCATAGTGAAACTTGAGTCATTCGCATGTCTCACAATGTCAAACCTACCCACCAAGTTTCATTCCTGTGGGCTGATTCCTTCTGGGTGCAGCTATTTGTGCAACTAATCTTTGACAATTCGTTTTACTGTTCCAAAATAGCTGAAAGAAATCAGAGGCTGCCTTTTCAGTTGTATTAATGAGCAAACTGGTACAATGTTGGACTCAAAAATGAGTGCCAGGGCTGACTGTGCCATCTATGCGCAATTTGACACAATTTGACTAATTTGACACCAAACAGTCACATTATAAAGTCCTGTAAAGGCATAAAATCTCAGTTTCACTGGTTTGCTAGCCTATACCCAGATAGCGAGCACATGTTGGTCCACTGGCTTGGTAAGGTCGGCACCCCGCTAGTTGTTTTCCAATGCTGGCCCACAAGATCTAACTAGCTTTTAATCTCCACACACTGATGCACAGAAACTTTTACTTTGGAAAATAAATTGTGACAAATATTACAGACAACTGAGATTAGAAAAATAATGATTAGGCCTGATATAAAAATGTTGCTGACTCTGTGCTAGATGAGAATTATTTACAAAACTAATTCATAAAAGGATAATGGAAGAAAGAAAGAAAGAAAGGAAAAATAGATCGTTTAGACTGTGAGTGTAATATGAAGCAACAAAAATGGGATTTTGTCAAATGGTGTGCTTAAGCACTGCCCCAAAAGTGGACCAGTGGACTGCCAGCTTTGCTCTCCGAGGGCCTACAGCGGCCCGCTATCCTCTTGCTATCAGGGCATGCTTTCTATGTTTTCTGTATTTGGTCTTCCCGTGCACATCCCTACCAACTGGGATTGAAAACTCAGCATACGCAGCATTTAAAAGCAAGTAAGGAATCACCAAAGATGAACTTTTTAGTGTTTCTTGAATTACCCTGGTCTCCAGCTTATGCCGTTCCAACTAACACTGTATTACTGAATAAAGTTATATCTATTATAAATACAAGTGATTCCAAACTTTGGAATACTAGTGATATAAAATGGATTGTGAATGTAATTTATTACTTTTAACATTATATCAGTGTGCGTCTATGTGTGCTATGTAATCTCAGGCCGGGAGGTCACGTCTGTTGTCATTCTTCCTGGAGTTTGTCTTCGGTGGATTGATGTTTTCCGCCTGTAGGTAGCTAGCAGTAGCGTCATTGTGGCTTATCCGACTGAAAGCAGCCATGATAAATCTCTCTCCGCCACTAATGAACTGCGTTTAACAATAAAATGCGGTGGGAAACGGAACGTTTCATTTAGAAGAAGATCAATGGCATCGGCGGGGGCCTGGTCCTCACTCTCTCGCGACGTAGCGCTAGCGGGCTTGTGTTCCGGCTGCCACACTATCAATCACGCGGCGGAAGAACAAGCAGATCGATCAAAAGCACCACTCGGGTTGGGGTGGGGGTAAAACAAGACATTCGTGGAAAGAAGAGGAGAGAATCGGAGAGCGAGAGCAGAGCTCTCACTGTGAGACTCGCTAGCTTGTGGAAGCCGCTAATCACTGGGTGTGTTAGAGGGGGTCCTGGCCGCCGAGGTGGGGGGAGCAGGCGCGGAAAGCAGGAATGAGTGATGGCGAACAGGGTCAGGAAGCTTTCCATCACCTCTGCCTCCATCTGTGAAGAGACAGTTCATGATTCCAGGCATCTGCTTGTGTTTAGCGTTTAGCGAGCGTACTCTTAGCGCCGCTATGCTCTGGCCCGAACCCTTTGCTTTCAGTGCAGGATCAGCAGCCTGGGGCTCGCTCACCCGTCGGATTACGGATATACAAGTTTCCCCAAATGTATTCAATCAGCCAAGACATGTTTCTGAAGTTTGCTTCTTTAGTTTATAGGCTTTGAGATGGCCGCTACTGTTGTAAGCACTAGAACCCCCATTTTTATTTGTATACGTGTCAGATACCATATAAGCAAATGTAACTGAGTTTAATGAACAACTCAGGTGTGGTGATTTAGCATGATGCTAACTGGCAGCAAGTTCCAGTGCTTGTTAGCTACAAAGCTGCTTGGCTTCAGTGCAGAAGTAGCAAAACTAAAGAAGCAAACTTGGCTAATCGAGTACATCTGGATCAGGATCAAACTCTTGGAATCTCATAGTCCTCGAAGACTTCAACTTCTTGTTGACTGGAAATGGCCTACAAGCGACAAAAGAGCAGGCGTGACGTTGAAGACTTCCACCTCGAAAGCCTTTACCTACCAGATTCCATCAACGATGCTCTCTGAAGAGCGCGCTCGCTGATATAATTACCAGCTTCTCCGGAGCTGATGCGAGTTGATGACTATGGCTTATATGTGGAGTTAGAGGCTCGGAGGCTTGAAGGTTCTTCAGGATGTCTCCTCAGCTTCTTCTCGGCATTAACCGCTAGGCTGGCTTCGCCTCGAGGGCCTTCGGTGACAATTTCTGCACGGAGAGAAAGCCTGAAGAGCGCTCGCAGACATATGCTTCTGTTCAATTCACCTCCTGAAGCACCCTGAAAAGGGGTCAAAGCCAGATGTTATGGCTCCTCACATCCGGCAACTTCAATATACAATCAAATGGAAATGCTGTTCGAGATCAACTTAAACGCACTTAAAGTGAAACATCAAATGTATACAATGTTCCCCTTAACCTAAATGTAGTGGGTTGCTGGTTAGCATTATTAGCATTGCAGCTTTGGCGCCAAGCTAAAGAAGCTAACTTCAGGCATCAAGCATGTTTTGGCTAATGGCCTGCATTTGGAGTAATAGGATAATTGCGTTCATTTGATTCAGCACCAAACTACGCCTTTAAGCTCATATACAGAGTACACGGCATATTACTGCAGAATATTCTTCATTAGCGCAAAACTCATAATCTCGATATTTGCAATTAGAACAAACGTAGTGCATTTGTTCGAGTCGACACAGCGATATGAGCTTTATTCATTCCAGCGATGCTTTTAGAACACAGTGGAGTCCGATGATTGTTTGGAAGTGCAGGTTATAACCAGTAGGTGGTATACTTCTCACACAGTAGAGCAAGCCGAGACCTCATTGGAAAAAAACACTCTCTTCGATCATAATGAAAATTTTAAACTCTTGTTCCGTCATTAAAAATAAAAACTAACATCTGTTGCAAATATATTTGGATACATTAGTGTCACCTTTGGGATTTTTACCGAATCAAAATCCTTAACGATTAACGACAGCATGAGGGCACTAAAAGACAGTGCTAGAGCTATTACGGAGATAATGGAGATCACTCTGCCTGGGCTCTGCTCTTAACAGCAATGTTATTACGCCTGCAAACCTGCTCACACACTCCTGCGCGAAGAGGGAAGATGCACCGGGAGAGAAAGGAGTGCTATTTTGCCGCTAATATGCCGTGCTGCAACCCACAGAGACGAATCAGTTAAGAGAAAATGGTAGTACGTCGCGGATTTCTTCATTAAGATGGTATATTAGGAGTGCCAGGCCGTTTGATTATACTTCGGATTACCTTGGGTTAGAGCCAGCGACTTAACAGTGTGCTACCTAGATAAGGCCACTAATCAGAATCATGTTCGGTGGGATCTTAAGGTAACAGATACCAGAGACATAAAAGTGTCACATTAAAGATACAGTATCAGACTTCACGCTTTTCACTTTTCAACCCGAATGTAGTCCATCCTGTTTGGCTTCTTTGGTTCTGTAATAGAGCTACAAGGCTAGCTAATGGGTAATGGACTGTTATACTACATGCTAATTAGCATTGTGCTAAACACGTGTTTAAATACTTGCCTGAACTCAGATAGCAGGCATATATCGGTCCGCTGGCTTGATTAGGTCGGCACCCTGCTGACTGTTTGCCACTGTTGGTCCACCCTCGGACCACCCAGATTACTGTCCGACTAGTCTTCAGTCGTCTCACACAGATTAAAAAAGGTATTTCAAAATAACAAAAGTAAGAAATGAAGAAAGAGAATTAATCATATGGACAGCAGTTGAAAAAAAGTCCTGTACTGGGCTGCCCAGAAAACGCTGACCAAAGCACCAGTGGACCACCAGCTTTAACATTAGTGGGTCTACAGTGCTCTACTATCCTCTGTACTATAATGTACTTTTGTCCATAGTTATAGACAGCAATCCAGGGTCAGACTTGACCAGACTACACTAGAACTCCAGCACCTTTGTTCCAGGTGAACGGCCAGTAAAGCTGAGCTGTAATTTGAAGTGAAGTCATTTCCAATAAACCCTTTGTGAAATCAACTGCCATTCAACTCTACACTGAAATAAACTGCACTGACAGAACCTCTAAACTTTCCCAAAGTTTGTTCTCCCAGTTTGTCTGCTGTTTGCCACCCGTCCACTTCGTCTCTACTGAATTTTATAGTCACATATTGAATCTCTCCTCCCTCCTTTGTTCATTACTTCTCAAACCTTAACTAGTCCAGAATATTACCTTCTGTGTATCTTGATGAATCAGAGATAAATACTACGTCCCTGTAAGAAAGACCTGCAGCAGATCAGATGGGCAGACGTCTTGCGTTGTGCTTGTTTTGGCCAACAGAGGGCGCTGCTGCTGCTGTCTACTGACCACTTCTACCACTTGCTGGCCTAGTTTTAGAGAACACTGCCTGTGTAAAGCTCCACCAGAAGCTAGCAAGTGTCTAGTGAGTCCACAACATCATCACTAACATCTTTTCAGGACACAAGGTGACCCAGGGGTTAAAGCTGGGGTGGGGTTACGGGTTTCGTACTACAAGGTGACAGGTAGACTGTTGGAGCTGAATGGAGCCGTCTACAAATAGTGCATCATTTCATGTACTGTGTCTCTTGTTCAGCCGTCCATATATGACATATGGCATATGCTGACAGCAGTCATTTCAGTCTCTCTAGAACTGGAGTCCAGGGGTGTGTTTAGGGTCTGGCTATTAGGCTGCAACCACAGGTCTTTTATTCTGTTTGTTTTTACTGCCAAATTATTTAATAGGAATATGATCTATGGGCTGAAGCTTTTGTGGTAAACGTATTCCTGCCTCATCCCTACCTAAACCACTTGACTATTTCTAAAAAGCAACAAGCGACAAATATCATCATGGAGAAAGCAAGAAATATCAATCTTTCATTATTATGTTTTATTCTTTTCTTTAATTAGTGTTCCATAGTTTACCATCCCTTCACTCTCCATGACACGTTTACAGAGTTACTTAATTAGTACCCAATTTTATCATTCGGCCTTCACCATAGAGTTTATTGCAGTACAACAGTTAATATGGAGAACATACATGAAACTGGAACTGACCGCTCTTTATTTTAAAAACACTGGATATTTTAATGATCTATTAACTGCCAAACTGCAAATGTTCCTGCTTTCCATTTCAGAAATCTGTTTGCTTTATGTTAAATCTGAGGTGACTCCAAAGCTCGGATGTAGCTAGCTGAATTTCAGGTTGCTAGCATTCAGGTAGCTAGCTGAGTTAGCCTAGCCTGATATCTGAGGTAAATCAAACCCAGTTAGCAAACATATATCAGTCTGATGGCTTCATAAGGTNCTGAGGTAAATCAAACCCAGTTAGCAAACATATATCAGTCTGATGGCTTCTTAAGGTCGGCACCCTACTGACTGTTTAGCACTGCTGGCCCACTCTCGGACCTGTCCTGAATACACGATCTAACCAGTTTTTAATGCCCACATTTAAAACAGACCATTAATGTGCATAGCCTTTCATTTTGGAACATAAACAAACACAAATATTACAAACAACTGAGGGAAGGAAAGTAATGACCAGGCTGGATATAACATGATTTAAGTGTTGTTGCAGATGCTAAATTGATTAACTAATCAACAAAGGATAAAATGAGAGAAGTAAGAAATGAAAGACGGATGAATAGATTGGACTGTCAGTGGAAAACGAGCAATGGAAAATGGCTTTTTGTCTAATACTCTACTTAACAGCGGACCACCCAGAAAATGCTGAGGAAATCGCCCTGAGCTGCCAGCTTTGCTGTTAGCGGACCAACAGTGGACCGCTAGCCTTTTGCTATCAGGGAACAACTGTTCATAGAGGTCATACAGTAGGTCTGTTCCATGTAACTGTGTGCTAACTAACTCCGTCAGTCTTAGCTATGATGTTCAGCCTCCTCTTTTGCTAGCTGTTTGTTGCTACATGTACTGAAAGGTACACTGATAAGCACCCAGCACCCGGCTAATACTGTTTTTGTGTTAGTATCGCTCCATCAGTTCAGCAGAGTAAGGCTGGTTAGGGGTGTTAAGTAGGTTTTCAAATCTGACTGACACTGAACACTTGGTTAGTAAGATGTTGAGAAAAACTGAGTTTTATAGATAAACTGTGTCTCCAGTCTCATAAAGGGCAAATCCACTGATGTAAATAGTCACTCAGAGTGGTTTCATCTTGAATACGAAATCTCGGTCAGAGCTGTTTACAATGGTAGTGGTGGGAACCAGACGTCTGAGTCATTCAATGCATCTAAAAGCTACATTTTGAGGTAAAATAGTCCCCAAAGAGTCCCCAGCTTTATCACTATGTTACCATCCACATGACACATAAAACCGAGACGATATGTAGGTTAACTGGTGGTTTTGCATAATAAATACAGTGTCTATATTTCCCAGTAAACATTTGAACCGTTTGAGCAGTTGAAACAATGTTGAAATCACGTATCTGACTATATTTGAACACATTTTTGCTTACTGGGTTGTGGCTAGATTTTGAATTCAGGTTCCATTCACCACCACTGGAAAGAAATCTGAGTTGCTAAGTTTGTCTCCAAATTAACACTTTGGGCTAAAGCACTCTTTAATGTTATGTTTACATCTCCAGGCCTGAATATACGGATATATTGGAAAAATCTGGGAATTGCTGTCCAGGAAGTCCAGAGGCAGCTCTGGCCAGTCAGAATGGTTGATGGTGGTGGTAATAGGAACCAGACAAAGTCTGAGTTGCTAAGTTTCTCTGCAAATGAACCACTTCAGGTCACTTCAGGTTGCGTTAGCAAACATGGCGGCCCGACGCCGTGCTGAGAGACACTACTTCTGTATGTGTAGCTCAATAAATATTGATCATATCAGTCTAAATTTATCATCATTTATTGTTCCTGGTAACCTTTATCTTCCTTCCCAATACACTTCCTTCAAATTCAGATTTATGGAAACTGTACATAGAATAAGCACAAAATTGTATGACCACATTAAGACATGGTTATGACGACTTTACACGCCCATGCTTTGGAGTTCAGCTAAGAATAACCCTCCTGCAGCTCATCATTGCCCACAACAGCAGTTATTAACAGGTTGAGTAAGAGTGAAGGAATCATAACAACTCAAACTGCTCCAACCTTTTCAGTCACAGTTCAGGAGATACGGGTTAAACTACGAAAACCCCGACGCCACTCTTTAGGCCTAAAATCAATCACGGCTAGAAAATGAGCAATTACGCTACCTACTGGGCAGCCGCCCCTCCACCCCCAGCGAAAACTCCTTGGCTTTGAAGCAGGGCTAATTTATTAGCGATAAGCATCTCAATGACAGCCTAAATGGCGAAAACGTCCATGTCACCCAGCTGGCTGTCTCCGCGGTAACGGGCACCCGAGAGGAGCACTCAGGTCACTCATGTCTTTCCAGTTATCATTAAGCGCCATTGATTTAATGAATACATCATTTACGAGCTCTTGGACCTTCATGGCCCACTGCTTCATTAAGTGCAAAGCAAAACTAATACAGGGAGCAACCTCGAGCTCACCTCCAGAGACGGAGCATCCGCGGGCCCCGCAGGAGACCTGCCCAGACCCCCACCAATTCTCCTTTACTCCCAGCTAATCTCAATCACCCCCCACCCCCACCCCTTTCTGTATCTCAGTGCAGGGTTTCCTGTAGGGAAACACTCTTGCAATAACTAACTCTCATAAGTGGGCGGAACTGTAATATGGTGCTATATATACATTTCACTTATGCAGGATAATGTCTCTATTATTATGTATGTTAGTCTTACTGCCCCCCACCCGCCCCTCCCCGAACCTCTCACATATACTAAACTCAATTTAGCTGAACTCAACTAGAAGAAACTTTAAGTTGCAGTGTTGCCAAAAAATGCACATCTGTTTCTCATACAGAAGGAATCAACCCACAGGAATGAAACTTGGTGGGTAGGTTTGACATCATGAGGCATGCAAATGATTCAAGTTTCACGTTCGCCCGTGCACGTGACGTAAGCAAGGACGGGCCTTATCGCTGTACCTGACTGACCCAACAGCTATGACTGCAGACATTCAGTGAGCAGTGATGCCTCCAAGAGTCATCCTGTTAGTGCCAGCACCATTGGCAGACGGCTGCACCATGCAGGACTACATGCACGCAGACCGCTACAACAACTGTCCTTAACATCACGTCAACATCACCAAAGACTGCAATGGTGTCAAGCGTGACTTTAATGTGACTCTTGGTGGAGACGAATGGACAAATGGAGACCAACGAATCCATGTGTGGGGGCACCGTGGTCAGCACCGAGATGAACGTTTTGTTGTCACGCGTCACACGTCCAGAAGGCCTGGTGTCACTCCACCTCCACCCCTACAGCACCATCTGCAGGAACTGTGCGAGAATATTCAAGCTGCATGGGATGGATTATCACAGGACACCATTAGGAACCTCTACAGCCCCACGCTGAGACATCTGACATGTTCCGTTAGCAAACGTGGCGGCCCGATGCCATACTGAGAGACACTACTTCTGTATGTGTAGCTCAATAAATATTGATCATATCAGTCTAAATTTAACATCATTTATTGTTCCTTCCTAATAGCACTGCAGTCCCACACTTCCTTCTGGGTGCAGCTATTCTTTGGACTATGAGAGTGTACAACAGCTCACCAGACAAAAAAATTGTCACCAATAACAGCTGTGATTGGATTTGACATGGACTGGACAAGTTTCTGGATGTAGGCCACATCAATGTTCAGACACCCTTACATCAAAGAATTGCACACTTGGGCCAGATTTGGTGGATGCCTTCCCTGGCACAATTCCGAGGAGAATTCCCTGTAGACTGGGATTTTAGCCACTGCTGGTAGACCCGTATGACCGTACGCTTCCATACACCTGCAGATTCAGCTACTTCCTTCACACTATG
>CM067497.1:22040613-22080947 GCA_034552555.1 Semaprochilodus insignis
AGACAGGTTATAGCTGCAAAGGGTGGGCCGACATCATATTAAACCCTATGGATTAAGAATGGGACGTCACTCAAGTTCATATGTGTGTGAAGGCAGATGAGCAAATACCTTTGGCAATATAGTGTATATACATGCACACAGATAGATACATATATTAGAAATTAGTGCACATAAATTCCATTCTCTGTCTTTGTACTGAGAGGAAACTTGCAGCTTTGTGTGTGTTTGCGTATGTATGTTCTGGAATGGAATCTCCATCCATGTCCCCTGGTCTCCCCCCAACTGCTAATCTGGTTACTGCCAGCGCTGCCCCCACTCTGGGCTTCGGGCTCTGCCAAGGCGGCCCACCACCCATCTCCCCTCTCCCAGGAGTGGAGGGGGGCTGCTCGGGCCCAGGCTAATTCCCCTCTCTGCGGGGAAACAATTAACGCCTCCGCTCTCGGCTTTATGGTCAGAGAAGCAGCTGCTTCGCCGCCTTCTCCGGGCACATTAGCGCAGGAGGAAGGGCGAGGGGAAAGGAGGAGCGGGCCAGCGCCCACTTACTCAACTCTAAACGCAGCCTGTCAGTGCGCAGTGGATGGGGGAGGCCGGCGGGACGGCCCGGCCCGATGGGTTCCGGTGTGTTCATAAAGAAGATGTATATACGCAGGGAGGTGTGAGTAATGGGGCAGGCGAAGAACGGCAGGCCCGGAGATGCTAGCAAAACTAGCGCTTATAAAATGAGTACAGCTTGGCCTACCTCTTTATTGTTAGCCTAAGAGATTTATGCTAGCGGTCTTCAGATCATGAATTGGAAATGTGGGCCCTATAACACCAACGTTGCTGCTGTTGCTGGTGAAAAAAGGGAGGTAAAAAAAAATAAAAAACAGAGCAGGAAAGTGATGCTAGAAAAGCACACCATGTGCGCAAATCACTTCAGAGGCTAATCGGAACCTAGTGAGTGCTAGCAGCTTATCCGCATCTTTATTGCTGTTGATTTATGATTAGCTGAGCAAACACGGAGCCTGACCACGAGGAAAGGCAAATAAGGAATATGCGATCCAGCTTGATCTCGCGAATCTGTGAATCTGCGGCGTAATTAACGAGAAGCAACAATCGGAGCGAGGGTTAAAGGCTGTGCTAATGCAAAGGAGGCGCATTCGTAAAGCAGGGAAGCTTGGGAAAAGTCCTTGTGTTGTTGACGGAGAGCGGTGGCCTCATTTAGCTACCTGTGTGCCCGGCCCCATCCTGAGCCGCCGCTGCAAGGTCCCTGTGACGGAAGAGTCATTCATTAATTATCCCTGCTATTTTTTCACGGGACAACTGTAAACAACACAGCAGAATGAGGCTGCAAGGAGGAGGTGTGCTAGAGAGCGAGAGAGAGAGGCCAGGAGAGAGAGAGCGAGAGAGAGAGAGACATTGCAGTATGACACAAAATTAGGATTCAAAACATGCCAAAAGAGAGAAAGAGAGATGGAACGATCTAGGGTGGAAAAGCCTTCTTCTCGGCTGAAAGAGAGAGCGTGAAAGCGCGAGAGAAAGGGAGGCCTGTGCCTTATCTCTCTAATTATTCCAATTATCATGGCACGCTATGAAAACGTGATTAATAACACTGAAGATATTGTTGTGGCAATTAGCCATATGGTGGTGGGACCCTGCTCTGTCACGATTTTGCCATTAGCATCTACTTATGTTTGTCAGGCGCACGGGCCCATGACGGGCTCCAGTTCGGCTCACCTTGCTCCACCCTGAGCGCCAGTCGCTGGAGGAGTGCCAGGGTCCCGCAGATTCTTGCCTGAGTGAATTTTTCATGTGGCATCCGCTCGCACGGCGGACAAATGTCAGGCGGCAATTGCGATGGCCCGTCAAGAACTGTAACCTTGCTCTGGGAGGAAGAGACCCTGCCTCAACAAATGATCCGCTTTGGCAGATTCCCTGCTCTGTGGTGTCGGGAGTTCTCAGGAAGCAGTGTGTGATGTCGTTTGGACACCAAGGGTTTGATTTGCGGAAGGGTCGAGAGGATACAAAGAGAACGGTGTAGTTTACACTGGTTTTATCCTGTCTTTGAACCCCTCCGGACTCAAAATTAGCTTCATGGTGTTAGCAAAATTACTAAATATGCCTCTATTGCATTCCCACCTCCGAAACCAAAACTACACTCTTGATATAGGCTACTGGGAAAATTCCCAGTCGGCTGTTGGCTGTGTTGTCTTTCCGTGAAGTGCAGAGGGAAGATAAAACAGGAGGCAGAAATATCAGAGTACAGAAGTAGTAAAACAGAGCCTGTCTATAATAGCTAACCTTACTCATTAGCATTCCACCCAAAATATCATTAGCTAGCAGGTGTATCAGTAATGCTAAAGGGATACTAAGTTGGATTAGCAATACAGACAACTGTCCACGTAATATGGCCAACTCTATTNAACAGAGCCTGTCTATAATGGCTAACCTTACTCATTAGCATTCCACCCAAAATATCATTAGCTAGCAGGTGTATCAGTAATGCTAAAGGGATACTAAGTTGGATTAGCAATACAGACAACTGTCCACGTAATATGGCCAACTCTATTTCTCTTGCCAGAAAAGCTGGCAAAGACTAGCACTCCTGGTCACCAGCAAAACCAGCATATGTTGTGGTTTGGGTGCTGGTCACCAGCAATGGAAATGAATATCCTAGTCACCAGTGAAACCAATGTATGTTATGTTTTGGACGTTGGTCACCAGCAATGGCAGTTAATATGCTGGTCACCAACAAAACCAGCATATGCTGGTGACCATGACCAAGCTGGGTGACCAGCTAAACCAGCACCAGACCAGCACAACGCCAACTTAAACCAGCATGGAATGTGGTCTGTGCTGTTTTGTCTCGGCAGGTTGTCTAACTAGGTAGTAAAACAACTGTGAACTCACTTATTTAGGTGATGTTTGCTACAAAAAAATCAGAACGCATTAAAAATCTGACGGGTTGTGAGTTTCACAAGTAGTGAATACAGAAAACTGCCCAGCTCATTTGGTTATCTTTCATTTTTAAGATTTTAGCTAGCTAAATCAACTTATCTGAGAAGCAGCCTGCTAACAACTAGTCTAAATAAGTCCTAAATATCTAAATAAAGTTGCCACACCTCCAGGTTTCCCTGACACCGCCAATCTCCCGAACTCCATTTCCCAGAGTGCACTACCTGATGACGTCATCATCATCTACCATATGACGTCACATGTCCCCAGTCAACCAATCACACCTCATTCTCTCTTTCCAGCTCTCCTGAGTACTGATTACACACACCTGCTGCTCATTCCCCTTGCTGCATTTAAACCCCACACTAACACACACTCGTTGTGAAGTTTTGCCAAACCCCGTTTGCATCACTGAGCGTGGCTCTCTTGTCTGTCTTACTGTTATCTTTGGTTCTGACCTCCCTTTGTCTTTGACTCTCTCTCTCTCTCTCTCTCTCTCTCTCTCTCTCTCTCTCTCTTTGCTCATCCCTTTGGTTTGGTTGCCTGATTGTTTGCCTCTCTGGTTTTTGACTCTCCTTTTGTTTATTCTGATTACTCTCTTGGATTTGCCCTTTGGATTTGTTCGCTGGTCTATCTGACTTCCTGGTTTCGCCTGTATCTCCGTCTATGACCCTGCATTATCCATTTGTTACGTTTGCCTGGATTTGGCTGTCGTGCTCTCCTGTCGATTTGTTAAATAAACCTCATCTGACTTTTAGCTCTGCACGCGTCGAGCCAAGTTCTTTGTTCCTGACAAAAGTAAACAGCAAAGGTGTTTCCAAAGAAGCAGTAGTCGCCAAAATGTCCAAGACTTAATTTTTTTTGTCATAATATGCCGCAATGTAATAAACCAGATGGTGATTTTCCTGGGAGCTCTGGGCATCAAACGGCCAAAACGTGACCAGTGTTAGACAACGAAGAATTACTACATCAAGTCCTTCTGACTATTTCCCCCCTAAACAAACACTGCTGAAGCTCTCCTGTGGTAATCATCTGTACAACATGATGTATTGTAGATAAACAGGCAAATAGCAATGTAAAGCTACATTAGCTTTTAGCTTAAAATCTGTGACTTTGCAACTACGGTAGGACAACTAAAGCAGCCGATACCAAACACTTATTCTAGTGTAGGTAAGGCATAAAATAAGCATGACGCTTATGGGTGCTCACACTATGACCCTTCTTATGTGTTATGGCTGCTCATTTTGGGCTACTAGTGGGCCATGGTGGTACTGCTAGGGGGGCTGCAGGTAGGGAAGTTCTCTAGATATTGATATTTAAAAAATTGGCATGGTTGACTGACCTATGCATTGACCTAGAAGCCATTATTCTATATACACTGACCATCCAATTTATTAGAAACACCTGCTCTCTAGCCAGTTTATGGTCCTTTATATAGGTACAATTAATCATCCACCCTCTGTGTCGGTCAACATTGGTCAGTATCTGACCACAGGACTGCTGCTGTCCAGATATTATATGGACAGTGGACCATTAAGTTGAGGGGTGGGGGGCGGGTTAAACACATAAGTACCTTTGCTAGGTCAGAAGTGCACATCCACCTACAATACATATCCAGCCAAGAGCGGCTCTGTGGCCAGGACCTGACCACCTGGTGAACAGCTAGAAGATGGCTGTGTGTGGATTGTGCATCAACAGATGAGCTACAGTCTCTACCTGTACACCAGCAAGGTGGGGGTCCCTAACAAAATGGCCAATAAGCACATATCTGACTGAAATCTCCGATTAGACACACACGACAAACCACAAAATGCTGTTTCACCTTAGCAATCAGATCAATCAAGCTTCACCCACAGCAGAGACAAAAGCATTTCCGCCAAAAATCCCCCTCAACAGTCCAGACTTGCCAACATAAACAATACTCAGCGCACTGGGAGGGGTGTGGAGATGGGACTGGCAGATTGAACTAGTTCCAGACCATACTGGGGACTTAATATAGGCTTCAAAAGAGGACTGGGAGATGGGCTTTTCATAGGATAATTAAAACAGCAAGATGGATTCTGTAATTGAGTGAAAAAACAGGATCCGAACAACATCTGTGCAATCCACATAAATCATTTCAATGAGAAGCCCAGACTACAATAAAAACGCTCAGCCTTGGAGTCGGAGAAGCTGTCAGCTACATTTTGGATGCGCGAATAGATGGCAGGATAACAGCCCACCTATCCACTCTCCGATTCTCCTCCCCACTCACGGCGGAACAAAAGAAATAGAACAGCAAGGGAAAAAACGAGAGATGGTGTATATGTGTTCGTCCTGTTCGTTTAATCATGGACAACTGACCCGTCCGTGGTGGCTCCACCAATACGTTCTTTTACAACTACATTGTCAACAGAACAGCTGCACCCAGAAGGAGGTGTGGGATTGCAGTGCTATTGGGAAGGAAGATAAAGATTACCAGGAACAATAAATGATGATCAATTTAGACTGATATGATCAATATTTATTGAGCTACACATACAGAAGTAGTGTCTCTCAGTATGGAGTTGGGCCGCCGTGTTTGCTAACCCAACATGCCAGACGTCTCGGTATGGAGTTGTAGAGGTTCCTAATGGTGTCCTGTGATAATCCATCCCATGCAGCTTGAATATTCTCACACAGTTCCTGCAGATGGTGCGGTAGGGGTGGAGCTGGAGTGACACCAGGCCTTCTGGACGTTTGACACATGACAACAAACCGTTCATCTTGGTGCTGACCACGGTGCCTCCATACACGGATTCGTTAGTCGTCTCCACCAAGACAAAAGCGGGACTCGTCACTGAAGATGACCCGCCGCCATTCTGAGTCACTCCAGGACAGTCTGGAACGACACCATTGCAGTCCTTGGCGACGTTGACGTGGTGGTAAGGACAGTCACCGTAACGGTCTGTGTGCATGTAGTCCTGCGTCATGCAGCCGTCTGTCAATGATGCTGGCACTAACAGGATGACTCATGGCGGCATCACTGCTTGCTGAATGTCCGCAATCGTGGCTGTTGGGTCAGTCAGGTACAGAGATAAGACTCGTCCTTGTTTACATCACATGACAAGTTGCCGAGCGTCCAACTTGAATCATTCCCATGTCTCACAATGTCAAATTTACCCACCAAGTTTATTTTCTGTTGGTTGACTCCTTCTGGGCGCAGCTATTTGTGCAGCTATTCTTTTGATGATGAGTGTATATCTTGGGTGATATCTTTCTTATATAAACAGCATGACAAAATGGGCTTACCTTGACAGCAATGGCAAAAACAACAAAAACAATTTTTAAGAAATTAAAATTTTGTAAGAATCGTACATTTATTCATTTATTTGGGCCTGTATGCTTACACAGACAGGGACTGTTTTACGGCTAAGATATCAATCGTTAAGTCACATTGTAATGGGGCTGTCGGGGTTCTCATTTGACAGAACTTCAAGAATAGTTAAAAGTACTAACTATAATAATGACTGATTGATGCTAGAATCAAGTCCATGCACCTGTATGAACAAACAGGTGAAGATACATTTACATCCTTTGCTAACACTTTATAATAACTAACATAAAGTAATATATTAGTTAACATAAAACAATACATTAACTTTGGTTACAATGCTTAACTTATGTTGAGTAAACCTATAACAAGTACGTGTTTGGCAAACATGTAAAAAGCTGTAACGTTTACTTAACATTAGTTAACCAGTGTTAATGTATTACTTTATGCTAGTTAGTCAACACTCAATGTAAAGTGTTACCCACACTTCATAGGTATTTTAAAGGGATTTAGTTTTGAAAGCTCTGCATAATCCAGTGGTTAACACGCCAGTCAGAGTGGTTTAATGTAAATGCTGACAGTGGTGGTGAATGGAACCAGACATCTTAAGAATCCGAAACCTCTAAAAGCTCCTTGACACAAAGTTATCACATGTAATATGAATATGTATGAGTACACTTCCTGATGTCTGAGACTTTGTTTTATGATAATATAAAACTTTGGCCTATAGAGCATCATCATCATTTCATATCACAAACATCACGTCTGAACAAAACCTTGTATCTCCAGTTTTGTTGTTTTTCAGTTTTTGACATCATTTGAAAGTACCCGTTGGCCTTTACATTGTGTGTAGCTTTCATGATGAACGGACTGAAAGTAATGACCCAGCATTGCTTGGAAAAAAGCCTGGTTCCATTGACTTACATTAAAGGTAAAGTAGGTTTTTTTCTTTTCCCTGTCAAGCTACCATTTCAGAGATATGAGGTTCCAACAGCATGTAATATATAATACAACATAATAACAAAAAATAATAACACAAAAGGTTCACTGGTGGTTCTGGATAGTAAATAAAATGGCTATGTTTGTGTTCTAGACATGGTGACCCCTGGTTCCATTCACCACCACTTCAATGAAATCAAAGCCGGAAAGCCGGAAATACGTTTCTCTACAATGAGCCCTTACACATCAAATCACTCTGATTGACAACTGAATTAACATTCAAATTCAAATTACTGGCTTAACACGCCGTGCTCGTTTCATACCCGGCACGCTAACCTGCAGTGTTTACTGAGGACTGCAAAATACACCATCACAATTTACAGTCGAACTAAACTTGTGTGATCTTCTGAGCACCGTGCAAGTCTGCTTGCCCAATATTATGAAGAACGTTCAGTATTTCACACCTTGCACTGTAAGATGCTTTGAGCCCGCTCACCTTAAAGGTCACTGTGTGGCCTGACAGTAACACCCCACCTCATCTGCACCTCTGCATACAAACAGCTCGTAATGTTCAAAGGCTGTAAGATGTAAACACGTTGATTTCTTGAGAACTCACCAGCATTGTTTCTTTCCAATGCTGACCGCAAACCGTCAAAACTGACTGACACGTGCGTACGGCCGAGCTTGTTTTGCGTTCGACTCAGACGGCTGACTGGAAATGGCGGGGCACGTTGTCTCTGGGTCTAACACATGCACCGTCTTCTCTGGCCCCTTTGTTCCAAGCCCGGCGCCAGACCGTGTGGGACATCTGAGAACCATACCCTGTCAGAAAAAACGTCCGGTGCTGTCTATTTGAATTTAACTTTTAACCAAAACAGCAGTACAATATATTCTTCAAGGCCCAAACGTGTAGCCCAGGTTAGTTTAAAGGTACTCATACATCTATAAGTTGTCATAAACAATATACCCTGCCTGGTCAATAAAAAAAGAGCTCCACACTGTAATGATCTGTTGGATTATTCAGAGCGATTTACAAGGTTAACTATAGACGTTGCTCAACTGCAGCTTGTTCAAAATGCAGCAGCCCATCTTCTAACAGGACAAGACGTAGGGAGCATATCACTCCATTGCTGGCCTCTCATCATTGGCTGCCTGTGAGCTACAGGATATATTTTAAAGTAGTGGTGCTGACCTCTCAGGCATTACATAACGATGCCCCTCCGTACCTCACTGAGCCTTCATGTCTTCATTAGCTGTCCCCCGAACTAAACTAAAATCAAAGAGAGACCGGGCCTTTGCAGCACATACCCCAAAATTGTGGAATAATCTCCCTGCTGACATCAGGTTTTCAGCCTCAGTTCATGTCTTTAAAAAACGTTTTATGACGTATTTTTATACTCTTGATTTTAGTAGTTTGTGACTATTAGTTGGTGATTCCAAGTGGGTTTTTAAGTGTATTCCATTGTATAAGCACTTTGAGACTTGTTCTGGAAAAGTGCTATATTAATAAAAACCTTGCTATATTACAGATAGGCCAGTGCAGTGTTAAGAGTCTTGCCCAAGGACTATTATTGGTGTAGCACAACACAGTTATCCAAATTGGGAATCGAACCCCAGTCTCCCACATGGGTTGGTAGCTCCCTGGTGGGAAGTAGTGTTGTCTGTTGCGCCACACCAACCACATTTTTCATCCGGAGTTGCATTAATTTTCAGCTGAGTTGTTGTATTGACGATGTTGGAGCCCATCCACTCCGTAAAGTCTTCTACGGCACATCCCAAAGACTTTCAATGGGGCTAGGGTCAGGTCATGTGTGAGGATGATTCCATATGTTCCCTGAAACACTTTTCCACTGTGTGAGCCTGAGGAATCTCGGCATTGGCATCCTGGAATTTGACTATGATGGGATGAACTGGTCATTCAGCATATTCAGGTGGTCAGCTGACCTCAGTGAATTGCCACTTAACCAACTGAAGCCCCCTAGATCATAACACGGCCTCTAGAGGCTTGTACAGTGGGCGATATGCATGATGGGTGCATTGCTTCTTGTGCTTCCCTTCTTACCCTGACACTTCCATTGCTTACCCTGACAATCCCATCTAGAACAGGGTCAGTCTGGACTCTTCAGACCACATAATCCTCCTTTTCCATTGTTCCTGATTCCTGTCTTTATGCTTCCTAGCAAACTGAGGCCATTTTTTTTAATTAGCCTCACTAACAAGTGGTTGAGTTCTGGTCATTTCTGCACAGCCGTGAGATCTGTCCATTTTTACCTCAGACCCTCGCCAAGTATATACGTGACCTCGGATCAAAGTTCTTTAGGATTTCTGAGGCAGGTTCTAGACTCTCTTTTCAGTTCTGAACCCAGTTCCAGTCATTCCAGCTTCTCCTTAGTAGTTTTCCTTTCTTGATGCAGTACAATAATTTGACCAGTTTTTGAAACACAGTAACATCTTTTCCATGACCACACAAGATTCGTCTTCCAACATGGTTGTATAAGAGATGAGAAGCTACTCACTGCATCAGACAAGGTTCAAAGTATTGTTGCCAGCTGAAACAAATTCATAACTGCAATAATTGTCCAATCAATTATCGTCTTCCATCAGTGACTTTTTTTGACCAATTTTGTGAGAGAAGATGTCACTCTTCTGGAAGCCCAGTATACGTCACCGACTGCAAGTGTGAGTATCAGTTCAGAGGGAAAACATCAGCAGCTGTAAAACTGCTACAGGGAATATATCTGTTACAAGCTTCAGATAAAACGTGGGAGGTCTTTAATCTAGAACCGTCAAAAATGGTGTTGCATCTTTATGGCATTTTTGCAATACATGGTTAGTGTGTGTCACGCTTCCAGGTTCTCCTGCTGCTGCCATCGAATCCACAAACTACACACATGACATGACATCAGCATCACATATCAGTCTTTAATCACAACCCGCCTTCCTGGTCGTCATCATACTGAATAACATCACCTGTCTCAGGTAAAAACGAAGTATATTTTATTGTACTAGAAATCTGATTTAATATCATCAAGTACATTTCAATCAATTATTGTTTTGTGAATATATGTATATATTACAAATGTAATAATTCTAAGTACATTTTTACCTCAGTAGTATTTAAGTGTACTTAATATAAGTGTACCTCTAAGGTAAAATTAAGTATCTGTTAATGTACTTTAATATCAGCAAGTACATTTTAAGCATATATATATAATATATATATATATTGTAAATGTAATTACAAATACCTTTTACCTCAGTAGTACTTAAGTGTACTTAATGTAACTGTATTTCACATGTAAAAATTAGATATATTTTATTGTACTAGAAACGTACTTAATGTACATACATATATCTGAATTCTAGCAGTGTGTAAAATAATAGTGCTAAAAATTATTATATTATATTCTACAATAACCAGTAAGATGTACTTAAATATGTATTAAAGTACAAATACACTTAATTTTTACCTGGGAAGTGCACTTATATTAAGTTCACTGAAGAACTACTCAGATAAAAAATAAATTAAAAAAAAAATTATATCTTATATATATATATATATATATATATATATATATATACACATACATATATCTGTCAGGAACAAAGAACTTGGCTTGATGTGTGCAGAGCTACAAGTCTGGTTTTATTGAACAATACAGTGGCTGAGCACAGCAACGAAGTACGAACAAGCATAACAAAAGGGCAATGCGAGGTCATAAGCGGAGAGACAGGCAGAGGTCAAAAACAGGAGATCAGATAAACAAGCGAACGAGATCCAATGGGTTATCCAAGAGAGGAGTCAGGAGAACAGAAGGAGGGTCGAAAACCAGCAAGGCAAACAAACAGGCAACCAGAAGGGGAGAAGCAAAGAGAGGAAGTCGGAGTCAATAGAGAGTCAAAGCCAGAGATAGTAACGAGAAAGACAAGTGAGAACCGCTCAGTACCGCAAACTAGGTTTGGCAAAACTTTGACTGTGCGTATGTGTGGGGCTTAAACGCAGCATGGGGAAGGACCAGCAGGTGTATGCAATCAGTACTCTGGCGAGGCGGAGCGTGGGAATGAGGTGTGATTGGGTGACTCGGGACATGAGAGGGAGACGTCATCGGGCAGTGCACTCCGGGAAATGGAGTTCGGGAGATCGGCGGTGTCAGGGAAACCCGGAGGCGTGACAGCATCTCTTGCATTTAGCACACAAAACAATAATGTGCTTGAAATGTGCTTGCTGATATTAAAGTACACTTGTAACATTGAAATATACTTCGTCCCTGGGTTCCTTGTTACCGATTTTAGAAGCAACTGGTTTGTCACTCCAGCATTACAGTATGGCACTACTCTACTTTATAACATGGCCCTTCATGATAGCCCATGACACTGGTGAGCAGCTGAACTGAAAGTACAGACTATTAGACGTGTTAGGGTTAAAACCTGATGGCTTTGCTTTACAATGGGACTTAATGGTTACCACCGGAGACCACTAGTTTCCTGTAAGACGTCTTTATATCCCATTAGGAAACCATCAAATGCAACTTGTATCAGTCCCAGAACACCTGTTAAACCACACCGTGATAGGAACCAACAGACCACACTTGTATTGGTTTCTATGATTTCTTTCAGCAGGGAAGTCTCTTGATGTGGTTGGCAAGTTCACAATCTTACCATCAAAAATCTCACCAACGCTGCTAGTCTGCAGTACCATGTGCTGGGAATTTCTCCCTGATCACATTTCACTTCATCATGTCTATCTTTTGCTTCTTTGCAGCAGACTGCATAGATGTTTCTTCTGACACTGGATTGGCTGAGCCCCCAATTGTTTTGTTTTCTTGACATGGTGAAAATTTTGAAGTAATACAACATGCAACATGAATTTACCTAATTTACCTAATTATATATATATATATTGCTTAATCACAGAGAGTACCATAAAATCATGTGTAGCCCATAAAAATGTGTAGCCCAATATTTATACAGTTAAATTAATATAAATTCAGTTGTTATTTGGAATATATATATATATATATACACACACACACACACACCTGCTGCCTACAACTGTAATCACTGTGCCCACTGTAAATAGGAAATATTGTTGTTAAAACTATATGGGCTTACTGACTAGATCTTAGAACTTCAACAGTTCCTTCTGTTGAAACCATGATTTCCAGTGGTGTAATTTATAATCCAGGTGCTACAGTTACAAAATGTCTGAAATTAAAAAAAAAAAAATAATAAAAATACTGTTTTCAAACATTAGAGTTGTGTTGATCGACAAACGGATTGTGACGAGCGCTGAACTAAAATCAAGGCGAGGTGTATTTAACAGATTTGTAATCAACCACAGCAGCAACAAGAGCAAGGCGGACATAACAGAAGGGCAAGACAGAGTCAGAGTCAAGAAACAAGCGGACGTCAAAACCAGGCAAACAATCAGAACAGCAAAGGGACCAAAAGGGCAAAGACAAAAGAGAAAATCAGCGAATCAGAATAAAGTCAAAACCAGAGAAGCAAACAAGAGTCATCACAGAGCGGACTGCTCGGTACACAGAGTGGCAATACTTCACAACGGGTCAGTGGGAGAGAGGAGTATTTGTACAAACAGACTGAATTAACTACAGGTGTGATTAATATTCGGGTGATTTGGATCTAGAAAACGGAACGGGATTGGGCGATGGCGAGCATGTGACAGTGATGTCATCAGGTGGTGGGTTATGGGAAATGGAATCCAGGAAATCAGGGGTGAGAAGAGAGCCAGCAGGCGTGACAAGAGTAGTGTAGTGCTATGGAACAAAATTTGCCATGTGGCAACAAATTCATTTTACCATTTCATGAAACAAATATAGCTTTTAAACTGGTTTTAATAGTGAAAACTTCAAGTTAACCCAGTAGGCTTTTTTCCCTTAAATATTGAATATTTAAAAACTTTTGGCAAGTGTCAAACAGGGTTTCCTGGTCATGTGAGGTCATCAAGTATTTGTCCTTTCAAAGACTCTGTTTCCACAATTAAACAGTAAAACATGGATTTTCTGTTGCTGTTTTTCTGTTGCTGAAAATTGAGATAAAGTCATTGTTGCTGTAAGGCAACACCATGCAATAGAGGGTTAAGCAATTACGCATTTTACTTTAAATAAGGAGCCCCAAGATTAGTGGCACGACTTACCCTACAAGTCACAATTTTAGAAATCTTAGAAGAAATCTTTTAACACTCGCAGTTATGCTAAGTTTAAGCCTCATGTTAAATCTTATACTGTAAAGACCGATAATAACCATTAACCATAATTTCACTTGTGAAAAATTTCACATTTAATTTCACATGAGAAAAATCACATTTCTGCCTTTACATACTAATCAGAACTCGTGTGAGGAACTATTCTATATATACATACAATTTTTATACATGTATACATATCATATCAATTTACCTAGTGTATTATTATACCTGTTGTCCTCTACATTAAAACTGTTGCTAGTAAAACTGTATACATTAAACTTGCTATGTTAACATATGTTTCAATATGTTTATTAAAAATAGTCATCAATGTGTTGTTTAGAAGAACACAGTGGAGGTCTGCGTAGTACTGATTTTATCAATCCCGTTCCGGACTGCAGTCCCATATGAAATTAAATGACATCCAATAATTGGCATACTTTATTGGCAAACAAATTATTGTCTATTATTTTCTATTTTTCTCTATTTTCTTCTATTACTTTTTGGTCTTTTCTGTAGCACACAGGTTGTTCGTTTGATTGGTTGCATCACAACTATTTGGAATGAGTTTATTGTTGACTTAAAGACTATTTAGCTGTTTCACCTTTATGTTAATTAGGCATCTTAATTATTGCATGATTATTTCATCATTCATCATCATACTCATTAAATTATAGGATTTTTCTATATGAATATGTCGACCCACTTGTGGATTGGTTAACCGCCAGCTCCCGTACAGGACACTGACATTTAGACTCATACTGCAAGATACTGTAGTGAGACCACGGGAATGCAGACCTCTGGAACACAGCTATGGTTCCTGACTTCTTGCTGTATTCCAGCCATTGCATGGTTGGTCGATTTCATCAGCAGTGCCTGATTTCATTTAATGAAGGACTCTAAATACAGTATGTATCGGACGGTAATTGCAAATACTGGACTTGCCCAAAGAGAGCCCTGGAAATGGTTAAGCTAATGAAGATAAAATCACAATGAGTTGTTTATTTGTTTATTACTCTGTATTATTCCAACCAATAGATGCAGCAATGCCTTAGCCCACATTTGTTTGTAGGAGGAGTCTAAATGTTGTGGGAGCCAGGAAACATTGTTCTAGATGCACTGCTACATTTGAATGCAACCAATTTGAATTTCATTTAAATGGAATTTTGTTTTTAAAAATTCTAATAATAGTATTGTAATATTTCAATAAAAATGAATTACATCAGCAACATTTACTGGGCCATTAGAACAGAGCTGATGTTCCTCAGTAAATGACCTCTAGCCCCACAAGCTTGCACTGCGCCCCTGCCCCTCAGTCTCTGAAGAGTGCAGTGCTGGAGGCCTAAGCAGCCCAGCGTAGTTGGACCAGACATCCTTGGCTGTCACCTCAGACAGGCCACCAATCAAACGCCGCACATTATTCAGCCAGTCCGTAAATACAGTAGGAATGACGGCTGAAAAGCGCCGGGATGATTATTACTCAGCGCTCTGACGCTTTCGTCGTTGGAGTGATGAAGCATCTTGGCTTGCAGAGCCAGGATTTTGCTGCGAGAAAAACTGCGAGGTTCATTAATAAAACATCCCTGAAGATCCAGCCAGAGGCTGCAAATTCAGTCTGCTTTAAAGCGTCACTTTTGCAAGCGCTCAGCCAAGATCAAAAACAAAAGCCATATTGATTTACTACCAAGAAGGTTCAAAATGCTTCCTGAAGTTGGAGGAACTAAAATTCATGGGTTTGTATTGTAAATAAAATACATTAACACTCTAAAAGTTTCACGTAAGCATTGTTTACCAGACAAAAAGTTAGTCCCCTGTGACTGAAACGTACCTAATAGTGTGTAACACCTCCACGAGCACCAATAACAGCTGTGACTGGATTTGACATGGACTGGACAAGTTTCTGGATGTAGGCCACATCAATGTTCAGACACTCTTACATCAAAGAATCGTGCAGTTGGGCCAGATTTGGTGGATGCCTTCCCTGGCACAATTCCAAGGAGAATTCCCTGTAGACTGGAATTTTTAGCCGTAGACCCGTATGACTGTACGCTTCCATACACCTGCAGATTCAGCTACTTCCTTCACACTATGGTCTTTGACACGCCCAAATACAGTCACTCCTTTTAGCCAATCATTAACATCTGCTTTGGAGCCATCTTCCACACATGGAACGAGACATTCACTGCACTGTACCACCTCTTCTCAATCTATGGATCCCGTCACTCACACCACGCAGGGATTTATAGCCCCATCATCCTCCTGCAGCGCCATCTGCAGGAGCCTGAAGTTACTACCTCCTCAAACAGGCAAGGTGACTAATTTTTGTCCGGTGAGCTTATATTGCAACTAAGCTGCAAAACTGTCTGATTAAAGTCATCATGGTTGTGATGTCACAACCACAGGTGCATTTCCAGCAGGTTCAGCCTACAGCAGTTTAGCTCCATCTATTCATGCTGAAGTGCCTTTGTGTGTTGTTCTTATAGAAGAGGTTTTGGGGTGGAAAAATTTCATTCGACATTTGCTGTTCAGGCTGTGAGTGAGTTGCTCAAGTTTATTTTTTATGATGTCTCTGGGGCATTTATTAAAATCCTAAAGGCCATTAATTTACACTCATCATCAAAAGAACAGTTGCACCCAGAAGGAGGTGTGGGATTGCAGTGCTATTGGGAAGGAAGATAAAGGTCACCAGGATCAATAAATGATGATAAATTTAGACTGATATGATCAATATTTATTGAGCTACACATACAGAAGTAGTGTCTCTCAGTATGGCGTCGGGCCACTAATGCAACATGCCGGACGTCTCAGCATGGAGTTGTAGAGGTTCCTAATGGTGTCCTGTGATAATCCATCCCATGCAGCTCGAATATCCTCACACAGTTCCTGCAGATGGTGCGGTAGGGGTGGAGGTGGAGTGACAACAGACCTTCTGGATGTGTGCCGCATGACAACAAACCGTTCATCTTGGTGCTGACCACGGTGCCTCCACACACGGAATTCATTGGTGGTCTCCACCGAGACAAAAGCGGGACTCGTCACTGAAGATGACCCGCTGCCATTGACAGTCTGGCACGACACCATTGCAGTCTTTGGTGACGGTGACGTGGTGTTAAGGACAGTCGTTGTAACGGTCTGCGTGTATGTAGTCCTGCATGGTGCAGCCGTCTGCCAATGGTGCTGGCACTAACAGGATGACTCATGGAGGACATCACTGCTTGGGTCAGTCAGGTACAGCGATAAGGCCCGTCCTTGCTTAAATCACATGCATGGCTGAGCATGAAACTTGAATCATTCAAACCCACCCACCAAGTTTCACTCTTGTGGGCTGATTCCTTCAGATGCAGCTATTTGTGCAGCTATTGTAACGCTTTAAACAATGATGGCACCCATCCAACAACCATCAACCCCTCCTTGTATCTTTTTTAAAGGGGAATTCCTTCAGTTGTTCAAAATATATTTATAATGCGCGACCGAGCATGAAACTTGAATCGTTTGCATGATGTCCAACCTACCCACCAAGTTTCATTTCTGTCGGTTGATTCCTTCTGGGTGCAGCAGCTATTTTTTGGATGATGAGTATATATCAGTCTTTAAGAATTTCTCCCCATGTGTAAAAACGAGGTACATGAAACCGCACAAACTTTGAGGGAGTCATTCAAATATGTTGAATATGGGCATTTTAAAGCTCCTGAAGTTAAAGCGGGTGATAAAAGCTTGAGCCCATGTGGTGTTTCATTACCGCATGACATATGATTTATTGTACTGGCAACTGTCACATCCAGCACAATGCATATTGGAGAGTGCCTTACATCACATTTTCCCAATCCAGGCCTTGAAGATGCTCAGCCAAGCTTCATTTTTGTTCTTTTCTGGCTGCTGACGCACCTGGACCAGGTACTCTGGGCCTACGATGCTGATTACTGGCTCAGCGGCGCTGGCAGCTAGCACAGAACGCACAATTTGGCCTGACGCTAAAAGTTGAACGGCGCTGAGCGGAGGAGATTTTGCGAAATCCTCCCCACGTGTGTGCGGAACCAGATCAGACGTCTGTAGCTTTCCGCTGAACCTGCAGTAGCTCTCAACTTTCACTGCTGTGACCCGAGAGCGGTTTGCTAACAGGAAGTCGACCAGTCAACCTTACAGTGTAGTGGTCATACTGCTTTTTCTTTTTCCCCTTTGTGTATCTCATTTACTTTCATACGCAACACTGTGAACCTTTCCATCAGCTATTTCTGATACCATGGTCCACAACCACATCAACCCTGACGAGTCTAGAGTTATCCTTATCATACAGTATATGTGATTTACACTACATAATTACTTGAATATATTTACGGAAAGAAGGTGCTTATGTTTATTTCACAATTGAATATAGTATTTCATTCTGCTTCTGTTATGAAATGATGGGAAAGGATGTAAAAGGAACTTTTTCTCTGTGCATTAACAGTAACTTGATTTAATTTCAAGTCATTAAGATAAAGTATGCCTTCAATTAAATTCCAAACATGAGAAAATTTGTATTATTTAAAAGTTTAGAGTCTGTAGTTAGACTAACCACCCTACTGCTGAGTCCAGACCCTTAATATCACGGAATGTTTATGGGATTATTTGGATGGTAATAAGCTGAAAATTCTAAGACCGAATTTTGGAGGCGCCTGCAATGCAAAAAATGAGACTTTGGCAAGTAAAATGATCTTATATCTAGTTTATATATCTTAAAAATTCTCTCTCTTTGAGATTGTTGAAAGCTCATTTTAAGATTACTGATTTATTTTACTTGTTTTTGTTTCTTTTTATTTATTTTACTTTACGTATTTACTTGTGATTTAATAAACCAACTTTTCTCACCATACTGGCAGATAATTTTGCTTATTTTAAGAAATTAGCTTGAAACAGACCAAATTAACTGCCAATATAGCAAGAAAATTTGGTTTATAAAAATCACTAGTACAAATGTCTACAAGTCAAATAATCTGAAAATGAGCTTACAGCAATCTCAAAATGAGAATCTGAAGATATATTAACTAGATGTAAGATAATTTTACCTGCCAAGAAATTGTTCTTTGTAGTGTGGACATTTGCCCAATTTTTAGAAGATATTAGAACATTATAAGACATATATTACAAAGATATTACACATTTCTAAATTTGATTAATTCATGTATTTGGGTCAAAACAATTAAATGAACCTGAAGTGTTAGCCAACTGGCCAACCATCTTCGCTGGTCTGATGTTATACGCCAAAATACAACAACAGACAATTTGCATGCAGGTCAATTCACATTGTAAACATTAAGAAAGATAATAAGCTCAGTTCACACTTCTGTGCAAATATGAATTACTTTTTTTATATCTTTTATTATTAACTTTTATAACTTTTTAGATTGGCTGTTCAGATTACAAGTCCAAATCTGATTAGTAGATTGTTTGAAGGTGTGTCGTCTTATATAGTCACACTGGTTGCCATAGTAACGACACATACATGCATACGCTAAATGGGTAGCGGCTTAACAAACTTAACAAACGTGACGACAGTAGCTTGCTAATAGAATGATCCATGCTACATTTCACAACAACTTTCACAGAACGTGCCATTCGTGTAGGCTGTCCTGGTCACCAGACTGCCAACAAGCCACAGGCTGTAGCAGTGATAGTCAGAGACATTCATATCTGTTGAACACTTATTCTAAACTATACACTGCAGAAAGTGATATTTTGGCAAGTAAAACAATACTGTATTCGACTAGCTGACATATCTTAGAATGCTAATTTTAAGATTTTTTAAAGCTCATTTTAAGATAATTTTACTTATTTGCAGATATCTTTACTTGTTATAAGCTATTTTACTGGCAAATCATTTTGCATATTCTAGGAAATTTGCTTAAAACAGACCAAATAATCTGCCAATATAGTGAGATATCTAAAATCAAGCTTCCAAAATTCACGTAAAATATATCTTTATATCTGTAAATGAGAATTTTAAGATATTTCAACTAGTCTAATATAGGATTTTTTACCTGCCAGGACATAATGTTCTTCTAAGAATGGTTTATAATAATTGTTATATGACAATATGTACAATAATCTTAAAATAAGATTATAACAATCTCAAAAGGAGAATTTTAAGATATATCAACTAGTCTAATATAAGATTGTTTTACTTGCCAAAATATAATTTTCTGCAGAGTTTACAATAATTGTTCTATGAAAATAAGTACAATAATCTGAAAATGAGAATTTTAAGATATGTCAACTAGATATAAGATCATTTTACTTGCCAATATATCATTTTCATAGTGTAACACAGTAATATCTATGTCTGTTAAAAGGCTCTACAGTCGATATTTAAGTGGTACTATATGAATAAGCACCACTGACTTTTCACCGTACTCCAAGCAGGGGAAACACACCTGATACCGCATCACCGGTCAGACTGAAGCATGGCTGTGTGTATAAAACCTCTATGTATTATATGTTGGGAGCTCATTTTTGTCTCACACATATGTTGAAGCGATGACTGGAATCCTCATTCATTTTAATGACCCTCTGGGTATTCAGTAGCACAATTGGTCATGGCGGATGCGAGTGCTATTGATGGCAGATGGCAGAATTTGGTGGCGAAATCCATAACAGAGCGTGGTGTTCTTCTAAACAGGTGCCGAGTACAGCGCTGCTTCATTCTACATTCTCCACTCACTGCGCATCTCTCTCCAGACATGTCTATTAAACAACCCAGAGCAAAGGCAGGTCAGGACGGCATATGTGGAGAAGAGAAATAAAAAGCAGCAGTAGAAAAAAAAGTAGCCAAAAACAGAGAGAAGAAAAGAGTTTTTGTTCGGTCACAAAAATGCCAATATGTCTCAATCAACTGATGGAAATTTGCACATATGTCCTCGGAGGAGCTTCCGATTCACACCTTTCAATATGCTCTGACCCCGAGCGGCGTGGGTTAACCGAGCCCTGCCTTCACGACAACCGTAAGGCGCATCTAAATAAGCCCTCGGAGCCGCTCAGCCAATGAGAAACTTGGAAAACAATCTCAAAGATAATGAATCACTTAATCATAAATGACAGCTTTGCGTTTAGAACGTTTGCGCCATCTAAAGATAGGCCATTAAGGCTGGAGCGACGTCTCCTAACGTCAGTCGAACAGATGTTATTAATGCTAATAGGAGCCGCGTACTGGGAAGAACGGCCGTATTTTGCTCTTCTGACGGAAATATCAAAACGCGGTCAAACGTATAACAAGCGTATAACAGCTGCCTGTTGACATCCTCGGAGCGAACTTTTGTTGACGGGCAGCTTTTCTTCTCGAGAGGCCTTGTTTTCCGCATCCTATATCTACTTTACTTCAAAGCTCGGAGCGGCTGCGGCGACGGTCTGAGGTGGAACGCGACGGCTTGATGCGCAAAGATAATTTAGGGTGACTTCAGATAAGGCTTGGATAGCGCAGGATTAGCCTGACGCGTTCATTAATGAGGCATTATCTCTCCACTGTCTCCACTGATACCGAGCGGAGAACGTGGAGCAGGAGCGTGTGACGGAGCGTTCACGCCTCTAACGGGATTACACACACCGCAGCACCTTCCCGTCTCTGTTCTTGCTCTTTTCGGGCAGCCGCGGCTGTTGTCTATGTTTTTGTCGCTGTCGCCCTTGTTGCCTTGTTGGTTTGACGCGGCATGCTGAATTGGCACTTCAGTCTTGTCTGATTTTATAGTCCCACATTGAGCCCTTTATCAGGCCTTGATTAGTTCCACACGCCAAGGAAAAAGCATGACAAGCCCTCAAATCTGCGCATTATATGTGTTTCTGCATGGCATGTGTTAATGTTGGGTGGGGATGGGCGGCGGGAGGGAAGGTGTGGGGTGGGGGGGCACCAGATGGAAACAGACACCGTTATCATATCTGTCTTATTATCAAAGCCATTCACCGCATTTTAAAAGGAGTTGCGCTGTGGCGAAGGCGTTCTGTGAAATGAAGTTCACTGAGCTGCCAGTTTATTAGGAACACCTACTTTGCAGCTTCGCTCATTGACCATTCGGTCAGAAACAGATGTGGAAAGCCATTAGCTGTGAAAAAAGGCGAGACGTCCTGAAACCACCGCTCTGTAGTGGGGTCCTAAGGCATCGATCCTACAAGTTAATGTTTAATATCACATTTTTAAGCACCCTGAGACTAAAATACAGTATATATTTAGCTCAACAACTCTGCAAATACAAGTCATGACTAATTATGGTACCACTTTACAATAAGGGTACATCTTTTAACCGCACTTAGGAGAGTTATAAGCATAACTAAATAGTTAAGCAATGGTGCAATTAATCATTAACTAATGATGACTAACATTATTTAAATTTATATTGAGTAGTTTCGAATCCTTAGTAGTTCATAAAGGCTTAAGTGATTACTCAATTAATCGTTAATAATGTATGTATAATTCCGGTGTATATATTACCGAATATAGAACGAGTAGATATAGAACATAGAACTGAATATATTATATGTTACTGAGTATTTGAGACATCACTTAAGCATTTAGTAAGGATTATAAACTGCAAATCTAAAATATAAATCTAAAGTAATGTTAGTTCTTATTTGTATCATTAGTTAATAATTAACTGCTACATTACTTAACTATTTAGTAATGCTTATTACTGTCTGTATTGTACAGTACTGTTAATAGATGTACCCTCATTATACAGTGTTACCCTAATTACTGTCCTTCCCTCTAGGTAACTACTTAAAGATCTGTTGCTTACCTCACCAAGGTCAAAGGGTCAATGTGTACACAATTTTGCAGACACCTTTGAAGCCACTATTATAATAAAGGACATTCCAAAAAGACTTTGCGCATCATTTGTTGGCTCAGCGGTGCTTGGGCCTCGAGGATTGCCACCTGAAATGTAACTTGTAGACAGTAATTTAAGCCTCATAGCGGTCCGACAGTCCGCACACATCATGTTCTACTAATTTCAGACAAAAGCTTAATGGAAGTTGATTATGTTGGTTTGCTAACAAAGATAATTCACAAATCAATCTTTTTTTTTTCTTGAAAGTGATTGAAGAAATGTAAAAAACGAAACCAATTTCACTGCTCATGAAACATGGTTGTAACACTGTTGTAGTTCATATTGGTCCATTAAAACTGAATACTATATTTCCGTGATCCGCTACTGTGCTCTGTTTGGAGTGATTCTTTCAGAATTCTGGCAGCAGACCACCCTGACCCCCTCCCCCATCCTACAATTTAAAACTCGACACACACAAAAAAAAAAAAAAAACAGCATGATTCACTACAATTGCTACCTCGTAGCTCCAGCTTGCTGGTGTGCAGTTAGAGACTGATGCACAATTTGGGATAATACATAATCACAGATATTTGCATTTATTCACATTGCCTTGTGAAATGGGCGCAACTGAGTCCGGAACAGTGGCGATGGAAAAACACATCCATTTTGGTGCTGTTTGCAAGCTAGCTAATTCACGAACCACAAACTATAAAAACACAGATGTGAATATAATATTCAGACAATTATGGCCATTGTTAAAAAGTTCTTTCCATTTAAAAAAAGTTAGTAACCAGGCTGGCTTGAACTTCAGATCTGCAACCTGGTCGAAGTTAAAACACCTTTTTTGCATGCTTGCTGGTAGTAAGCATGTGTGCACCTGACTGACTATATTAGCATGTCCTGTTGCACATACTTTCCATTTTGACTCGAGCTGTTTTGTTGGTAGCATGAAGTATGCCTCGGAGAAGAGCAAAGGCAATTTGAACAGTTGGAAGAGTTTGAGAGGGGTTGCATCGCAGGGCTCCAGGAAGCGGGATGGTCTTATAAATGTATTGCGTGCTATACCAGTCGTGCAGATACTACTGTAGCACGCTGTTGGCGGCAGTGGATAGAAGAAGGCACACACCAGCGACATGAAGGATTTGTCCGGCATGTGCAGAGTGACCCAACTGCCATGATTGCAGACCTTCATAGAGCAGTGATGCCCTCCATGTGTCATCCTGCTAGTGGCAGCTCCATAGGCAGACGGCTGCACAATGCAGGGTTACATGCTTGCAACGTCACCCCTTAAAACCACATCAATGTTGCTAAACACTGCAATGGTGTCATGCCAGACTGTCATGGAGTGACTCAGAATGGCAGCGTCCCAAAAGTCCCACTTTTGTCTTGGTGGAGACGACCAACGAATCCGTGTGTGGAGGCACCGTGGTCAGCGCCAAGATGAACGGTTTGTTGTCATGCGTCACACGTCCAGAAGGCCTGGTGTCACTCCACCTCCACCCCTACCACACCATCTGCAGGAACTGTGTGAGGATATTCAAGCTGCATGGGATGGATCATCACAGGACACCATTAGGAACCTCTACAACTCCATGCTGAGACGTCACCGAGAGACACTACTTCTGTATGTGTAGCTCAAGAAATATTGGGTGCTATGTTTTGAATATATATGACTCATATTTGCTAAAGACATTCCACATGTACGTTTGATCTCTGTATTTACTTTCATTTATAAGGATATCCAAACTTGACTAATAAAATACAATACCGGCACTGCTGGCAAATGCTGAAACTGGGAGGTAATGTAGTCGTAGAAATGGCCTACAAGTCCGCTAATCAAACCTAACGACTCCCTACGTTCACCACATGACGCAAATGAAAATTTGCTACGATTTCTTCCATTCCAATTGGGATCACAGTATACGCCAGTCTGGATGTTCATTTAGGAAAAACTCATGGTGGCGTAGTCGGCACAGATGCGCCACGGACCAGTATGACCTGGGAGTCTGCAGAGCAGACTATAACATAATATTTCCTTACATGCCTCTTCCTCAAACATAATGAATTGCCTGCTACGTACAGAGCACCGCAATCTTCCCGGATGATTCATTACATCAACTTTTAAATGAGCTTTTACAACTTGAATGAGCTTTTATGGCTCTTTTCGATAATCCTAATATTGTTTACTTTGGATCAAAGTTTTGTTTGCTTATATTGCCTTTTCCTCAGATTTATTTATGATTTATGATGGCGTCGTAATTAGCCTGGAGAATGCACCGGTGGTTTATGGAAGGGATCGTTTTATGTCCTTATATAAATCAAGCGCATTTATGAAGCGCCGCCAATTAACGACGAGCCTCCATATTACCGAAAAGCTCATTTTAATGTGCCCAAGTGTGCGCCAACGTTTACTGGGAGCTACCGGTGCTATTAATAATCACCAATGACTCTGTTTTTCTGTTTTAAGGGAGCATTTTACCCTTTTTCTTGTTCAGAAGTGATCATTATGCATTACTCACTTTAGTCTTTTTTTGTGCTAATTATTATGAATTCCTCATTTTTGGCTTGGGAACGGTCAAGGCTGAGTGACCCCAGGCCACACACAAAAGCCTGTTAGATTCCTTGTCTGAAGCTGACGCCACTCTGATATATATATATATACATACATACATACACTTACACTTTATATATATATACGCTTTTGCATAATTTCTGCACAAAAAGCCAAGAACTACAGCGATCGATTCTCTTTGCCTTGTGTGTTAAAGCTCCAAACGGTTGGGCTGACATCAATATAGTCAGAGCATATGTGCTTTGATTCGGCTCTTTGTTTCCTGCGCGCTTTGTCTCGCAATTGAAGCCCTGCCAGGAAAATCATCAGGGTACCAAAATATCTTGTTTCTGCCTTTTAAAGTATTTGTCCTTTTGAATTTATCTGTCGACAACATGTGGCAAAAGTAAAGACTTGTGTGGCGGAACGTGGGTTCTGTAATGTTCTCCTACAACACAGCGTTGGAGAGACGGCGTTTCGCCCTAGTCCTACAAAACCTTGTAATTGTGACCGATTGTCCCTGTTACAAAAACACCATGTTATTTCCAAAATTATACATTTATAGGACAAGACTAATAAATTCTTGGCTTAATATAATTAATATATGGCCTAACAAGTTGAGGAGACCAAAACTAGGCTTCATAGGTATTAAATAATATGAATAATAAAGGCTTATGATATCCTGCCATCTATTACCTTAGAAACACATTTGCGAAGATAGTCACAAAAAATAAGCATTAATAGAGAATACAATACAAAATAAAATAGAGAATAAAACAGAGAATAAAACAGAAAATAAAATACAGAATAAAGTACAGAATAAAATAGGGAATTAAAAGAAATTTAAATACTATTAAAATAAACAAAGACACAAGAAAACAAGATCTGGACTTTTAACTGGACTTAAAGATGACTACATTACAAGCATATCTGACCTCATCTGTTGGTTTGTTTCAGAAGTTGGCAGCTTATCGACCGAATGCTGCCTCACCCTGTTCTGTTTCTGGAAACTGCTAACTGATTGGCCCATACTGATCAGAGAGGCCTGTGAGGTTTGTATACTTCCATCAAATCAGTACTGTCTTTCGACCCATGGTCATATGCAGTGACTCTGGGATTTCTTGTAATTACTGCGACGGAAATGTAAAAGTATGTAAAAAAATATACCTGCAGTTTGAGTGGCTTTGAAAATCAATAAAACAAAACTAAAACTAACAATATTAATAGAAATAATGTCATGGATTTCCTGATGTATGGCAGATGCGTTTTATTGTTTGTCACTCCAACACAGTAAATTCTTGGCATTTTATCTGTAAGTTCTGATAACTATATTAGAATATACGCTAAATGCTAAATGTGACAAAGGGAAAGGGAAAGGACCATAAATGAACAATAATTACAGTACAGTAAATAACAACTGCAAACAACTGAATTTATGAGGACAACTGAATTTACACAACTGAATTCATTAAAACAACTGAATTCAAATAAATTAGTTCATAAAAACAGATGAATTCAAACAGAGTTCATGAAAACAACTGAATTCAAACTGGATTCATAAAAAACAACTGAATTCAAACAACTGAATTAATGAAAACTGAATTCAAACTACTGAATTAATGAATACTGAATTCAAACTAATGAACTGATGAAAACAACTCAGTTCAAACTGGATTCATTAAAAAACAACTGAATTCAAACAAGTGAATTCATCAAAACATCTGAATTCAAACTAAATTCATGAAAACAACGTAATTCAAACTGAATTCATTAAAACATCTGAATTCAAACTGAATTCATGAAAACAGCTCAATTCAAACAACTGAATTAATGAAAACTGAATTCAATCTAAATTCATGAAAACAACTGAGTCCATGAAAACAACCGAATTCAAACGAATGAATTCATGAAAAAACTTAATTCAAACAACTGAATTCATCAAAACATCTGAATTCAAACTGAATTCATGAAAACAACTCCAGCCATCAGGGCTAGGGACTTACATTGCACAGACCAACCTAACCCGAACACTACACACACACACACACACACACACATACACCATTTCCTTTTTAATAAGACCTTACTATTTACAGGATATACTGAATTACTATACATCTGTAATTCTCACTCATTTATCTTCTAAACTGTCTATCCCAGTGCTCAAAGGGTGAAAGGCAGGAAACACCCTGGACAGGCCGCCAGTGCATCACAGGGCAGACATACAGACATTTACACTCACACCCAGGGAGTAATTTTGCATCTCCAGTTCACACGACTGCATGTCTTTGGGCTGTCGGAGAAAACCGGAGTACCCGGAGGAACATGCAAACGGCATACAAAAAGGATTCCCCAGCCAGGAACGAACCCAGGCCCTTCTTGCTGTGGGGCGACAGTGACACCCATCGTGCCAGCCACCACGACACCCTGCCGCCCTACACTTGTAGCACAAAAAACAGCAATGAACTCTGTAGAGCTTTCCACCTTTCCACAGACGTAAACATAATATGTAGGGTCATGTTAGCTGACTTCAGCTTCATCTAACCAGGGCTAGGGGCTGGGTGGGGGTGCCGCTGGTTTAACTCCTTGATCACTACAGATGTACACTTGGGTGTAACATTAATACTTTGAACACTGTTGTGCATATATGTCTGAGTTTAGAAAATAGCTCACAGTAACCGGCCCAAAATGCCACCAGACCACCGGGGAATTCTCCCAGCTCTCCCACTCCGGCATTGGCTGCTGCTGGAATTTGGTGTATATTACAAGCAGTTCACGGTATCAGAATTAGCTGAGAAGCTGTGAGGCCTCTTGGCTTGTTGCCTTTTTCCGTGGTGTCACCTACAGCAGAAGGCCGAGAGGGGTGCGCCCAGGAAGTGCGGTGCGCACAGAAAGCCAGCTAGTCCCAAGAGACCGCCCTTTGCTTCCACTCTGTCTTCCCCCTTTAACTCACGAACTCGTTACAGCGTTTAATGATAAAACTCATAGTGATTAGAGGTAGTTCAGAGGGCATTTTAGCTCAGTTGGATTCTTACTATTGCTTTTATTTTTATGTAATATAAATATTACAGTGAGGTTCAGAACAAAGCAATATGACCATTTGAGTAATGCGGAGCTGCTGCCCATCCTGCGCGTTCTGATGCTGCTGCTTCATCCTGCATTGCTGACCAGTTTGGAGCTTCCTACCATTCCTATCATGGATTCTTGTCTTGTGCTATGAGGGGGCTTCACCTGCATCCCGCACGCCATCCAATGATCCTGCTATTTAATCACAGACTAATCAGAGGTTTCTTCTTCCTGTGCCTCAAAAACCCCTCAACACTTCTCCTGTTCTTCCTAATAGACTGTCATCATAGTCTTCCATCTAACAGATACTAACAGTTCTTGTTCAGTGTTGCTTATAATGATAAACCTTTTTTGTGTTTGTTGCTATCCGGGGTCAACCTGAAGAGGATGGGTTCCCCCTTTGAGTCTGGTTCCTCTCAAGGTTTCTTCCTCTTGCTCTGAGGGAATTTTTCCGTGCCACTGTAGCCCTTGGCTTGCTCATTGGGGGTTTGGACCCAGATTCTTAGTAAAGCTGCGTCTGCTGTAAATTTGACTTGACAGTTTCAAGAACTGGTGGGAACATGGCCCCCCTACCCCACCTTATTTTGCACCAGTGAAAACTTAAAACTCAACGTGTCGTGTCCACATGACCTGAAGGGCAGCTGTTCTTTGTAGCGTTTCCTTTGGACAGCGATGAAATGCATATACTGTGACGTTGAGTGCTGTATGTGTTGTGGGGGGTATTTTGGCTACAAACAGAAGAGCTGCCTGTTCTGCTGTTTGCTGGAGAGTTAAGCGTAGCACAAAAATCAGGTTCAATTCTAAACAGAAGCCGAACACGCCTTGCTGGTGGATTAAAGGCAGGGAAAAAAACTCCCAGACTGGATTTGAAAGGCCAAATCTGTCCTGTTCGTTTGTGACGGACTTGGCGTGAGCAGATGACTTGTACTTTGGGAGGGAGTCAAAAAAAAAAAAAAAAACAGAAAAAAAGCAGAACATCAGAAATCTGCTGTTCCCCGGCTTCCTGTGCGCGACGGCAAACAGCGTCCCCCCTTCGTCGCCGTACCTTCCAGCAGCCAGTTTGGAAGGCGACGCTCCTGCATTTTGTCCATTAATCCCTGCCTGTCGGATCCCGGCCAGGTAATTACTGTTTAAAAATATTTCATCCCATTCTTTCGCCGCGGAAAAGGAGAAAAGCGGGAACAAAGGCGTACACAGTCATAAACAACGACAAAGGCCCGCTACAAATTCGCACGCCTATTCTCTCCCGGAATCGACGGCTTTGTTCGCCACAATGTACAAGGTGTCTGCGACAGAAATCTTTCACCGTTTCATATTCAAATGCTGCAGTCACGCTCTGGTTTCCTACACCCGAGAAGTTAGGTCTGTTTCATTGTGATGGAGGGAGGCGGGGGGTGGGGGGAACACACGCAACAATTTCTGTTCCAGTCAGTTCCAAAACCCCAAAAAAAGCCCAAATCTCTGTCTCTCGCTCAACTCACAACTGCCTTCCAAAAAATTTATATGGAGCGGAAACCTGGCCCCAACACTGCTGTGATTATTCATTGTGCAAGTTTCGTATCTGCAGCATTTAGCAGTGGACGTCAATGGGATGCTTTAGCCAAAAGCGCTAATGACGTTAATGACAACACAAAGGATTGTGCTGACTCCCCCCACACTGGTTTTTCACCAGAATCTTTGGGCAAATTGGACCAGCCCTTTGCACTCTAGGCTTGTTATTCAGTTATTAAGACTTAAACTCACCGGACAAAAATGAAGTCACCTTGTGTGTTTAAGGTGGTAGTACCTTCAGACTCCTGCAGGTGGCGCTGCAAGAGGATGATGGGGCTATAAATACCTGCGGGGTGTGAGTGACGGGATCCTTAGATTGGGAAGAGGTGCTACAGTGCAGGGAATGTCTCGTTCCATGTGTGGAAGATGGCTCCAAAGCAGATGTTAATGATTGGCTAAAAGGAGTGACTGCAATTGGACGTGCCAAAGACCATAGTGTGAAAGAAGTAGCTGAATCCGCAGGTGTATGGAAGCGTACGGTCATACAGGTCTACCAGCAGTGGCTAAAATCCCAGTCTGCAGGGAATGCTCCTCGGAATTGTGCCAGGGAAGGCATCCACCAAATCTGGCCCAACTGCCCAATTCTTTGATGGAAGAGTGTCTGAACATTGATGTGGCCTACATCCAGAAACTTGTCCAGTACATGCCAAATCCAGTCACAGCTGTTATTGGTGCTTGTGGAGGTGTTACACGCTATTAGGTACGTTTCAGTCACAGGGTACTAACTTTTTGTGTGGTGAGCTAATTACTAGTAGTTGGTATGCATGAATCAATAACCACTAAAGAACCAATTTATTTAAGTTCTCAAAGGTTTGCTCCTTTAGTTTTGCAATGGAGCGTTGAGGCTAATAGAACCATAGAATGACTAATAAGTACTTTATTATAAGAGTGTTATTGTTTTTGTATCAGAAAAGTGCAATTTTTAACAGAAAATTACAGAAAACCAAATATGACACCTTTTTTTGTCAATATTTATTATGTCCACTCTTGGCACTTATAACAGCTTCCATTCTTTTCAGGAGCCTGCTCAAAGAAATCTGCAGCCACACCTCCAAAGTTCAGTCAAAGAAGTTGGTTGCACTTTCTGCTTCTCAGCATCCAAGTAATCCCAAATACAAAGTGGTTATGCCACTTTCAATGGTGTCGGGGACCGGGCTCGCCAGTACATTGTTCTTTTTCCAGGCAGCATAAGATCAGTTATGTGCTCTTGCACTCTCACCAACAAACGACTGTGGCATCAGAAGGGGTCAAACTCGCAGTCAGCTTTCGACATGGCCAATGCTTAGAAAGGCTCTAATTCTAATGATGTCTAAATCCACCCACTAGCTAGCTCCCTTCAGCACCCAATGTTACCAGCCAAGGAAAGTGAATCCTAGACACATGCATGCTGAAGCACCACTCCATCTTTTCCAATTGTCGCTAAGGTAATATCACTGGACAGCTCAACACGCTTGGAGAAGAACATTAACTGCCCTGGGGGATCCACCTTGCCATGTAATGATAGAGCCAATGGACAGTTGCACCACTCAAGAGTCTACACCTCCTTTCAGATCTCCATAGGGTTGAGGTGTCTTCTCACAAAAGAAGAAGGATGGACAGAAACACCTGTTGATCTTCTCAGATCTGAAGCAAGAGTGGAGCTTGATGTTCTCCTCTCTATCAAAGATGAAAGCTTTATTATAGTGTTGTTGATCTACCAGGTCTTCCAGGTGGTTGTTAGGAGTCCCAGTTTCTCTGCAAATTCCTGATTTGTACCCTTTTTTTAATCTTTGACTTAACACTTTTTTTGTGCAACTGGATTATCTTATATGTACTGTTCTTGTACTTAAAAGCTGATTTGAGATGAAATTAAATAAATGAAACAGTGGTCTTTTCAATGGTACTATTATCAGGTTATTGTATTATGAATTCAATGTGATGAAAAGTTACTGTGGTGCAAGAAGTTGTGAAGACAGACTTGTAAGGTTTGTTAATGTAAAAATATTGCATTGCAGGTCATTTTTGGGACAACCCTCTTGGTCATCATGGAATGTGCACATAGTTTAAAGCATAGCTAACGTTTTTTTACATGTTATAAAACAAGTCTGCAAAACTAAAATGTTACAAGGTTTCGACAGGACACAGACGATGCATCGCCATGACAATGAAAAATAGGTTCTGGCCCGCTGGTGGATCTGTAGGGTTTAAAAGTGACTTCCAGATCACAAAGTCACTATTGAGGAGATGCGACAAAGGCTCTTCTGTTACGGTAAGGGCTCTCAGCATTTAAAGATAAGTGCAGGTGACAGGGAATAATACGGGACTGCCGAGGGGCTGTGCCAGCTGGGCAAGTCTGAAAGGCTCATAATACGTTTGCCCAGTTACAAGGAACCAAATCCGATTAAGTTAATCAGGCCCGTATGACCAGCAGTGTATCGCCACACGTCCACATACAAGCCATCTGACCTCAGACTGACCCCAATCTGATCTCTGTCTGATCACTGGAAGGAAAACAGAGATCTCTCTGAATTTGGCACAATAATCTTTATGGCAATAAAAACAACAAAGCCAGCAAGAAGCACACAGCGGTCTGGGGTCCAACTTCTTGGCCAGCACCACATCAAGAATCATCAAGAGTCCAAACCTGATCCAATGTTGACAAAATTCTATCTGAACCCAACCCGGCCTGAACCACCGCACCAATGTGTTTCGAGTCCAAACCCAACCCAGGCTTGACGAAATTCAGTCAGATTTACAAAAATATATTATATTATAAAGTCTAGTCATGTTCGGTTCCACTCGTTGGCTAGATCTCCCTCTATCACACAATGCTACCAGGCTGGGAGGATGAAGGTTAGCACATGCTTTCTCCAAGACATGCAAGGCCCAACTGCATCTTAGTAAACTGCTGCTAATACAGTGCAGTCATTAGATGGCTCAACACGCTTGGAGGAGAATGCTAAATTCCAATACAGTTATATCAACTAACATACACCAACCTTGACTAGCATCATGCTGAGTGACGGGGAAGAGGGAGGACCATCCTACTCATCCAGAGTGAACCAGACCAATTATGCTCCTTTTGATTCCTGGCTACGGATGGCATCGCTGAAGGACTAAACTCGGAAGCTTTGTAGCATAGCATTTAAAACTGGAAATTCAACGTAATGTTTTGAATCATACCGCCAACATCAATTCATTCGGTTGAGTAGGATTTTTTGAGAACCTCATAGCGGTTGCTCTGAAAGAATGCATTGGTAGGCATTTGTTTTGTCTGTGGGCACAAATTTTGTCTGGCAAAGACAAAACATTCACCATCTGCTAATTTGAATGAAGAAGTAGGTCGTTTTTTAATTCTTCCAGCAATCTCAATGTACATTAAGTTCGGATTGTTAACTTGGTGTCATTTGTCTGAGATTCTCAATTGCTCAGTCATAATCTATAACTGAATGTAATTGTTTCCTGAACTAAGTCTAGATGCAATTGCATAGGCATAACTATTAGGGAAGCATGCTACTATATGACTCATATCAGCATCAGAAAACCGAAGTTGGTGTGTCTTCATCGGACACTTGTTTAAATTCGATCACGATTTAAAACCAGTATTTAATGTACTTATTATACTCTGAATGAACTGAATGGTTAAGCAATGCTGGGATGATATGCTAATATCTAATAATATCTGCATTTTATTCATTTTACTGCATTTGTAAACCTATGGGAATATATGTTAAATATTTTCTGTATTACAAATACAAGTAGATTTGGTCCCAATTTCTACTTTTTTATATCATAAAAATATCATTTGAAATAAAACATATTGGATATCAGCATCACCCAAGAATTCCCATACTAGTCAATTTCTAGTAACAATAATACCTTTGTTTAAGTATGATATTTCTAACTATGATATTTGACTACTGATTGCCAGGGTTAACCTAATCAGAACAGGTCTGATTTGAACACACTGGAAATTAAATAATGAATGACCTATATATAAATTATTTCAGCGGGCAGCATTAGAGCTAAGTAATGTGCCACAAATACATTTTTTGACTGATATAAATCTCAGTCACTGGAACAAACTGTCATTTTAGCTGTGAAAAAAAGTTAAGTAATCCTGTAAATTCTTGTTTTCCCTACAATAATTCAGAATTAGCACTATTAGCACTCAAGTAGCATCTTTCAGTGCAAGGAAACCTACACCAGCATCATACATTTGAAAACCTACCCGGCTTACTCTAGGCTAACAGGCTAAAGGCAGTAGGAACAGCAGGGGATGCCTCAAGCTGGCTTTAAATATGAAATTACAGCCCTAACCTAAACAGCTGCTGGGCGTTTTGTAGATTGCAAAGCCTTTTGTTTACAAACCTTCAGATTCTTCAGAACCTTCTGATTCTCTAGTTTTCAAGTTACCTGATGAACTACAACTACCATATGTGCTGGAACTGAACCTGCATTACAGCTTACACATGATGCTGGGCACTGGAAAATGTTCGATACTGAACACATTATATGAGCTCACTGAACAAAAAATTAGTCCCCTGTAACTGAAACCTGTACCTAATAGTGTGTAATGCCTCCACAAGCACCAACAGCTGTGATTTGGTTTGGTACAAGTTTCTGGATGTAGGCCACATCAACTTTCAGACACTTTTGCATCAAAGAATTGTGCAGTTGGTCCAGATTTGGTGGATGCCTTCCCTGGCACAATTCCAAGGAGAATTCCCTGTAGACTGGGATTTTAGCCACTGCTGGTAGACCCGTATGACCGTACGCTTCCATACACCTGCAGATTCAGCTACTTCCTTCACACTATGGTCTTTGGCACACCCAAATGCAGTCCCTCCTTTTAGCCAATCATTAACATCTGCTTTGGAGCCATTTTCCACACATGGAACGAGACATTCACTGCACTGTAGCACCTCTTCTCAATCTATGGATCCCGTCACTCACACCCCGCAGGTATTTATAGCTCTGTCATCCTTGTGCAGCGCCATCTGCAGGAGCCTGGAGTTACTACCACCTTGAACAGGCTCTCATTTTTGGCCGGTAAGCTTATTTACAACAACTCACAAATAACTGACTATTGATAACCGACTAAAACTTCCATGTACTAGGTCTAATGCAAGTGTTTGACTGTGAACCTTTATGCACAGGATTAATTTTGGGTCTGAATATTTCTGCATTTCCTGCATTACGTTGTTTATCTATGATAACCGTCTCACACTCTGGCTTTTTGAAGACTCTAGCGGCGATAGCTTCATGTTGATTGACTGTTTTAATGTAAATAATCACTTTTAATCTGCTTATTAAAGAAAAACATGCATTCAAAATCAATTAGTCTTTTTATTTCTGGCTAACGTCAACTAAGTTTCAGGCTGTTTTGATGACCAAGGATGACACATGACTCAATGGCATTAGGCCTCGTCACTCATGCTAAGTGATCAACAACAGCAGATTTAGCACATTAGCTGCTAATGCTCTGAGTGCAATTAATAAGTCCCGCGGAAGGCGGCCTGTCCGTTAGGGGAGCGGACCCCGGTGGCCCCTGGGGGCTCCCACTTTGTAACGCCGGCTGATCTTTCCGCTAATTTGAGCGCGGTGGCTTGTGTCAGCGCTCCTGACGGCTAACGCTAATGCGGCGGAGCTCAGGTGTGCTGACAGGTAGCGTTTCACAGCAGCTCGGGGGAAATCACGCGAGCGCTCGTCCTCCGCTCTCCAAACGAGTCTGTTTACCGTGCGGTGGGGAAAACAAACAGGGGCCGGCGCAGCGAGGGCGTTCAAACACGGCTCACTTCCACAGCTGCAGCGGCTGAGATCAGTCAGCCGAGCCAGATCTCACAAGATGAGCATGAACACACATGACCTTTTTGACCTTTTGGAAATATAAGGTCATTTAAAAAGCCTGAAGAAAGAAAAAAAAAGGCATTGGGCCACCAGAATAAGGGGTGGTTGGGTAGCCAAGGTGTTGGGTTGAGGAAATACATTTTAAAATAACTCAAAATTGACAAAAAAATAATTATAAAATGATCTTTGCAGTATCAAAATCTTACAAATCCACATGTCTACAAACCTGTATTGATTTGTTTGTTAGCATCCTTTGAACACCCTAGCTGGCCTTTATGTTATGTGAACAGTTTATAATGAATGGGTTGAAATATAGTCCAGACTTAATTAATAATAGATTAGATAACATTAGATGTATTAGAATTCTAATATCTTTTTACCCTTTAACCTTTTGATTTTTACACTGATCAAATTAATTTTACAATTGAATTTTATACAATTACAATAATAATTCTTTGAATTTTACAATTTTGAAAACAGCAGCTGCCATTTATGCAGTATCAAAATTTCATGATGAATGGACATGACAGAGATGGTAAAAACAGACTTGCACTTAAATCTTGTTACACTGACCTACACTGTAAAGTTACTTTTTTTGAAAATGCAATACAAAATTTAGCTATAATACGTACAAACAGAGTGGTTTGACGTGTTCTAGCAAAACATAATCCTCAGAACTGTTCACAGTGGTGGTGACTGGAACCACAAGGCCTCAAAGAGCTTTAAATAACAGAAAGTCATTAAACAAAACGCTCATGAATACGCTGCCTGATGCCTGAGACATTGTTTTACACTGCAAAAAATGATTTCTTGGCAAGTAAACATATCTTATATCTCGTTGGTATATCTTATTTTTTTCATTCTGAGAGTTTTTAAACAAATTTTAAGATTATTTCAGTTATTTCCAGATGGGTTTTTGTTTTCATTTTAAGTGATTTTAGATTCTAAAAAAAGATTTTCTCACCATATTAGCTGACAATTTGGGTTGATAAAACTGTGTGATAATACAGTGATAAAACCTGGCTTACTAAAATCAAAAACAAGCACAAAATCTGGAAATAAATAAATCATCCTAAAATGAGCTTACAACAATCTCAACATGAAAATATTAAGACATATTAACTAGATACAAGATCATTTTACTTGACTTACTAAAATCTAATTAAAACAAGTAAGAAAGTAGAAATAAGAAATACCTATAATCTTAAAGTTATCTCAATATGAGACATTTAAGGTGTACCAACCACATATAAGACCATCTGACTTGCCATTTTTTGCAGTGTATGATTTTCAGATTGTAAATGTTAGTCTGAAATGTCTGTGTGAGGCCCAACATAAGGCAAAAATAGCCTTCCTAAAAAACGTTTTTATTTTTAATTTTTTTCCCCCCAGACTTATCAACTATTCGACCATAATCAACATTCCATATAAACTCTGAACACACGTGTAGGTTCACTGGTGGTTTTGGATTGTAAATTGAAAGTCTCTATTTGTGTTGTAGACATAGAGACCCCTGGTTCCCACAGCCACCACTGTCCAAAAATCTGAGCTGGTAAGTTTATTTACAATTGAGCCACTCTTTATTTGTTTACACATTCACTATTGAATTATGAAGAGATTTTGGAAACAATGGAAAAAATGAATTTACAAAATTAGAATTCCTCTTTGAAACTGACAACAACTACGTGCTAGAATACAGTCTGGCACTATACTACAACAACAGACATGTGAAGGTCATATAGCTATAAGAGTGAGTCCATCAGCAGTGAAACAGCAGTAGGACAAACTTCAGCCAATGAACGGCTTTGTTAAACCGTAGCATAATAAGTTAACGCAGGGAACTCTTTAGTTTGGGGGGATTTGGAAACTTGTCTTGTGAATATTCATTGCTGGTGCTGTGATTTCATTAACTCCTGCTTTATCCGCTCCTTTGACGCATTTGTTGGGTTTTTTTCCCTTTCCCTCGTGATGCTGCGGTGAAAGCCTGGACACCGAGCGGCTGGGTTGATTTCGGTGGATATTGGGCAGATTCAGTGAAGGCTGTTCCCCTCGGGATTATAGGGGGATCCAGAGGATGTGCTGTGTTTCGGAGCCAGCGAGGGTGTGCGTCTTAAACCCCGATGTGTACTGTTAATACCATACAACCAGCACGCACACATGCACGCTCGCACTGGAAGTCCTTAGGGTTTACCGCCCAAACATGGGAGGAAGAGAAATTATCAGGGGGAAACAGCAGTGTGCGGAAAGAGGTTTTCAGCGGCGCACGCGCACACGCGGCCACTTTCGTCTCAACAGTTCCTCAAATCTGCTCCCTCGTGCTGTTGGCTGCTCCGGCATATGCTGTGCATATCTAAGTGGAAATAAAACAAAGAGTAAAACAAAAAAAAAAAGTGTCCAACAGTCACTGAGGTGCACCAGTTAAACAGCTGCTAAAGATGTTTATTTCAGCTCTTTGGAAAAAATATGAATCCTTCTAAATTCCCCTCTAGATATCTGTACACCTTCAGTAGGAACAAATATTAAATATCAATATTGCGGTAAGAATATTCAGGCTGCTGGATGTTAATGTCAGCTGGTTAGGTATTTAAGATGTTTGCTAATAACTCCAAATCCAAAATTCAGCTGATTATATTAAGAAACCCATTAATAGCTGGAAAAGTTGATTACTGGCAAGCCAATCAATAATCAGATTATTAAGAAATCCATCCATAAGTAGCCGGTCACTAATACGCTATTTAATATGTAGCAAACTACCGAAACCATGTCACTCAGTAGGCAACAGATTATTAATAAGATGGTCAATATGACGCTCATTATTCATAAGCATGTCAATTATGTAGCTGCTTTCTAATAAGCCAATTTGTCAATTTGCATCTGATCATTACAAAATCCACCAATAACTTTCATTTTCATTATTAAGAGACCAATCAATAAAGGATTGAATGTTAATGTGTACCTGGTTAGCAATAAATAAGTTAATAGGCCAATATTTAAGATAATTTATGTCTGATTATTAAGAAATCCACTAATAACTAGACTATTATTAAGAAATCAATACTGAATGTTAACACTCAACAAGTAGCTGGTTATTAATAAATCAGTCATTGCATAGCTGATAAAAAAATACTAATAATCTATTGAATGATTTAAGTCAGTCAATAAGATACATGTTATTAATAAGCGAGTAAAGTATGCAACCGTTTACTAATAAATTAGTCAATTTATGTCTGATTGTCAGGAAAGGAAATTCACCAATAAGCTACCCTATTATTAGGTGGTCAATCAATAATTAACTGAATATTAACGCAATAAATACATGATTATTAAAAAAATAAGTTAACGCGTGGTTGATTTAAGAATAAATTATCCAATAAATCAATCAATAAGTGTCTTACATTTAATATGCAAGTATGATATTTGTCTTTGTACTAAGTAGGCAAACACAGTTCAGACAATAAGCAGCCTGTTGTTAATAGATCAGCTGATTGTTAATAAGTCAACAGGTCAGCTATTATTATTACCATTAATAAGCCATGTGACTACTAATGAATGTCTAGAGTTAATATTTAGCTGACAAATAATGAACAAATAAGTAGATTATTATTAGTAAGTCAGTTAATAGATACCTGTTTACTAATGAGTAACATTACATTATTACATTTGTAATAAATCAAACCAAGCAGCTGATCATTAATAAGCCAGCGAATGAGCAGATGATTACGTGTCAACAGGTAAATTATTATCAATAAGTCAATCAGCAGGTACCTGTTTACTAAAAAGAGAAGTCAACATTAAGCTGATTATTGATAAATATGTCTACACAAAGCTGGTTATTAATAAATAAATAAATAGATGATCATGAAGACGTATCTGGCTATCAGTATGTCAATCAGTAGATTCCTGTGTACTAATAATAGCTGATATGGAGGTCAATAAGAAGCTAATTATCATTAAAATCGAGACGTTATTAATAAATCAATCAATGGGTACCTGCACAAATTCATCAGTTAATAAATAGATGATTGATTAAGTGATTTATTAAGTGTGTGAATCATGTGGCTGCTTTGTTGATAAGTAAGTAAATACAGAGCTGATCATTAGTGAGATTATTGATGATTGATAACTTATTATTGATTATAATTTATAATTTATAATTAAGATATTTATCAGTAAGGCAAAAATGAAGACAGAATAGACCACCACTGAATCACTGCTGGTCAACGTCCGCATCCAAAACACGATATATCCCGTTTTTTCTGGGGGTGATTATTAATGGGTTAATCAATAAGGCTGAATAATCTAGGTGGGAGGGGCTAAATATCGAATTGCAATATTTATTAGAAATTGCAGTTATATGAATTAATGTTCAGGCCTGTTTCTTTCATTTGGCCAAGAAGACCGGAATATCCACATTTTCCGACTCGAGCCCGGAATGTAGTGCGCCAGCCTGCCAGTAAGTTGTGGTTGTGATGTCAGAAGTTTGGCTGCCTCTGATTGGTCTACCTCATCTCCTCTAGGCCGTTCACAAGCGCTGTGTTATTAGGTTCATTTGGTTTATAATGTAGGTTACAGATAAAACGGCTGCACCCTCTTAAACTGCGATTTCGATATATTAAAATGGTTCATCTTTCGGCCTCATTTCAGATCACAAATGAATGACGTGTATATTTAAAGCAGGTTTAATCCCTGTGCTGTAGAAGAGTAGGCCGCACACGGAGCCTCAGAAGACAGACGCTGTGAACAGACTCACCTCTGGGCAGAAAACGCATCGCTCGGCTGTGAACATGAACTCTTTAAAGCAACTTAAACTGGAGAATTAAGCGGAATCTGAGAAACGACTTATTGCCACTCGAGGGCGAAACTTCCACCCACGTCAGTCACATCACTACTGCAACTCTTTCTACTTTTCTCTTTTTTCTCCCTCAAAATGTTTCTCTGTTTTGGTCACAAACCCCACATTTTTGGTCCTGATGTATTTGAGGAAACTGTTTTAAACCATTTAAGGCTCTTTTATGGTTCCTCCTGCTCTCTGTCCTGTGTGTCCACATCACCGTTTAGCTTTAGCCGCGTTTTGTGCTCGGCGTGTTGTGGCAGTGACCGCTGGGAGTCGATAGGGGGCGCTAAGAGTCTACAGCAGGCGGGCGGCTCCAGACCCAACTCCAGAAGAAGTTTTGTTTT
>CM067497.1:22105860-22117197 GCA_034552555.1 Semaprochilodus insignis
CACTGGTCAAAATTAACCAGTGGATGATAAAACAATGTTTTTGCGTGCCATGTCTCACCTTAACTACATTAATTTATTTATTACTACATTATATGTTACATATTTATGTTATATTTATTTTGTATATATGTCAAAGATGAAATTTGGCTATTTCATGGTTACAGCAAACATCTGTGATGGAATCAACACCTAACTTTATCTAGACTGTCATCATTTTTCCGCATGGTCACTCGCCTAGAGCTTTAGCCACGTAACCGGGAATGATCTAGCCAGGATCAGGACCTTCAGTATGATCGATAAGAGGTTAGAATAAGTCGTCGGGCAGCAACGCTACTTTTCATCCTCCCACATTGGACTGATTCCACTCCTACAGTGCTACAGTGACTCACTAGTGACTGGTAGAACGTGACAGAACAGGTCGATGCTAGCTGGTTAGCATGCTAACTTCTGTAGATATCTCTGCAACACCATACATAGGCCACTGTTACTTCTTCACATTCTAATAAAGTTACAGTTAATAAATTTCATTTTGGAATGTTTTAAGCAAAAAAATCTTACACATTGCATCTTTAATACTTGTATATGGTCAAATAAAAAAGTTTGGATATGACATGTTCTGTTGATTTTTTAGGAGAAGATAAGTTAGCATATCCTGTACAAAGATCGCACTTAAATATGTCTTAAATATGGAGATAATAAATAAAAAAAATTTTGCATGAGGAAAAACAGAATATTTAGTTGAGACTGCATTCCTGACCCTCATGGCCACATTGTGAGCAATTAGATTATTTTAAAGTACACATGGCTGCGTCCGAAATGGCATACTTATGCAGTACGTACTGAATTGGATCTAGTACGTACAGCTCAGCTGTTAAAGAAGTATGTACTGTTAGTACGCGAGTGCGCGGTATGCACACGTCCTCGGACGAACTACAGCCGCCATCTGCCCTGCGTCCTTTGACCCGGATCTCCCCATTCTTTAAAAGCCAAAACTCGGCAAAATCTTTACCATCTGTAAACGACAGTAGCACTCGCTGTGGTTAGTTTTCGCGATGAACACTTCCACATGGAGGCAGCGTCGAGCAGGAGGTCACAGAAAGCGCATGCTGAGGAATTTATTTCTTTGAACGGCTCTGTAGCTCCCGTGGAATCATGGGATATGACAGTGTGCTGTGGTTGCATACTTCAAAATCTCTCCCGGTGTAGTACGTCATCCGGGGACTTTCGCGTACTGTTTTATGAACACTGCTTTCGCGTACTGTATAGTATGGAAGTACGCCAATTCGGACGCAGCCCATGTGTCCCAAAGGCTTAAAAGCAGTGTGTAATATTAAGAATTGTCACTACTGAAACACATATTTTCTGCATTTAGGTAAGCCTTTTCATGTTTTAAAGTAAAATATGATGATTCTGTGTGTGTACAGTGGTTTCGGTAGTGTTACGATTGTTTCGGTAGAGACAAAATGAAATATTCAATCAGCAATTTGAATAAAATAAGCATAATTAAGGTAAAGGGTCACTAAAGTCAAAAAAGTCTAAGTAAGATAAATGTCTTAAACGGTGTTTGGATTGTATCTGTATTATAGGGAAATTGCTGTCAGCAAATCTTAACTTAACTTTAGCTACAATTATGTTTCTATAATTATAGTTGTTGTACTTTCTTATGTTATTTTGCAGGAGACCATGTTCATTTAGCTAGCAAGCAATTCTAATACAGCCAAAGCTTGGGCTCCTGAGTGGCACAAACATCTAAGCACTGGGCCTTTTGTCAGGAGATGTTTTGCCTGTGCAAAAGTGATAGCATATTTTCAATATGTTGAACAATATGTCAAACAAAACATTCACTGTATCCTTAATGCTTTAAACGCATAAAATAAAACAAATATTTTTTTAAATATTTGTATCCTGTATTTTTATAAGAATTCTATTTATTATTCTAAAACAAGTTGTTTATTTCCTTAGACACTGTAAATAAAGTGAATTTTTATAGGCATAGAAGTAAATGCAGTATTAATTTACGTTTGTTTGTTTTTTATGTATAAATAATATGACTGAGGTGAGGTGGGTGTTCCCCAAGCGGAGTGTTGTTTATGGTTCCCAAATGTTCAGAAACAGCCCTGGAGGGATATCTAGCTAGCGGCTGTAATTGGCCATGACGAAAGTGAAGAGGGAAATATGGTAAAAGCAAGCAAGCAAACAAACCAGTAAACAAACAAACAGACAAACAACAAAAAAAGCCAAAGCCAGCGAACTTCCTGCTTAGCCTTAATCAGATACAAAAATAAACATCATCTGAAACGTACAGTGCATTCTAAAACGATATAGCCCGAGATGCACGCTTCAATTCCTTACTGAGTTCAATGGAAACGCTTGCCAGTGTTCTGTTGGCAACAGCAGCTGGGAAAGAACATATTTGTGGGAGCATTATGGGTATCAAAATATAAATATGTTTTGCTTCCCGTATGCGCAACTTCCCTTTTATGTCTTATTAAGAGTGGATGCATGAAGCAAACGAGTGGCAGTAAAGCCAGTGTGAACCCGACTGAACCTTGCAAAGCAGGTTTGCCTCCCCTCTGCTGGCGGTGCTTGGACCCCTTCAATCAGCCGCTGTTTGTGGCTGTGGTTGAAATTCATGAGGCGGCCCAGTGCAGGGCCGAGTTGGCGACTGAACTGCAAGAGCAATGAGCTCATTGTCACGCTCTGGATGCTTTTCTCGATTTTCGGAGCAATCAACAGCTGTCGATCGAGATGTCCTGGACCTCATCCATCAATCACACACCAGCGTCAGGAGACACAACAACAACAGCCATAACAACAACAGCACACGCTGATATACCGTCCTGAATAAAACCTACTGCCACACAAACACAGGCATATTTTACACACTTATACACACATTTGCACATGATACACATGGACACACAGACACAGGAAAACGCTTATACGGTTGTATGTAAATGTTTTGGCACCCTTTGGTAGCAGTGTCAGCATGAAGAAGACAACACAGGAAAAATAGTGCTTTACTTGAAGGGTCTTTTATTGAACACGGAAGCATTGAGAACCTCTGGCAGTGATGGTTGAACAGCCAGGGACCTCAGCCCCGAATACCCCATAGCCTAGCACAGCCCAACCCAGTAAATACACATACCGCAAACTGGTCCTCCATCGGGGTCATGTCCTCGTCCCCAAAGCACTAGTCCAGGGAGTGCTGCATCCTCCTCCCCATGGCTCGGGGCACCACTCCTAGCCCTACTAGGGGAAGCATCGACAGTTCTCCATTCGATGCTCTCTTCTATGGCTCACTGTGTTGTAGACGCCATCGAGAGTGCTGCTCATGTCCTCTGGAGCCCCAACCCTCAGCCATGTGTACCACCAACGCACACTTGTCGCTGAACAGAAACAGTGAATGCCACTAGGCAGCAGCAGGAATTCCTGAATGACGGTTGACAAGGATGCCTCTCCGCCATATTGCCTTAGGTTCTCGGTATTACCATTCCCCTCAAACCTGCCACGGTGCAAACCCAACCAGAGACCAAATGTAGCATCGGCATGGAGAAGACGACGAGGGAAACTTTAGATGAAGGCTCTCTACTTGAACACAGCAGCAGTGGAAACCACCATCAGTGTCAGCTAAAACAGCCGGGAAGCAGGCAGGTCAGCAATGGTCATGCGTTTCCTGCACATGGTAGACCTCAACACTGCCCCAACTTCTCCACAGTACAGCACAGAATTACATAACCAACCCTACTGCGCAAATAATGTCCGCACAGTCAAAACTATTTACAAGATTGGACCCGTTCTTACTGTGAGTCCAACACTGCGCCAATCGGGACTGTACAATCTATTGTTGATTTTTTACCAAACTCCTTTAAAGTATATCAGTTTACTGAAAATATTAATGCTCAGTTACTTTAGCTGTAATGTGCCGTTTGGACACTCCAGTAACTCAGTACTTAACACCTCCCTTTAGCAGATATCACCCAATGTTTTTTTTGTAGTCAGCTACGTGTATTTCTATTTTTCATTTAGGAATTTTCACCACCTTTTACGTCTGCTTATGAGATATTCCTGGCCTGCCACTGCCTGCGTCAGCTAAACTTTCTTGCTGTCATATGGGGGTTTTGCTTTGCATTTCTAACAAGCACAGACTATAGACAGCAGATCTATCTGGCCTTCTACATTTTGCCTTGATTTCCACAGTTCCCCTTAATTGCCAGTTTCTAATAACATTTCATACAGCGAGACCTGTTAGGCAGAAGTGATTTGAGATCTCTTTATAGCCTTCTTCTTTGCAGGGACCAGTTAGCTTGGTCAGAGAATCAGAGAATTTCTTGTGCTCTGGAACTGTTAACAGCTGACCATTCTTAATGATGACTCTTGACCTGTCTAACCAGTTCCAGTGAGCCAGTTAAAGAAGTCTTAAAGACTGGTATCTGGGAGGGTGTCCAAATGTTTCAAGGTGCTACAATTTTTGTTCTACTCATTAAGTTATAAATATAAATAAATATAAACCAAATGTGCCATAACATTTGTGTTAAAAACGTTTGTATGTACGCAGGTGCAATATGGCTGCCGCTTTACATTGTATTGAATCTAATTCTGGAGGTACATGGTTTTGTTTTGAAAGCTGTGACATACATGTGGATATATACACACATACATACTATGGAAGACATTAGGGTGAGACAGATGAAGCTTCAGAGTAATTCAGAGTAATGCTCAACCATGGAGCTGAATACGGCCTAAAACTACAGGCTACGACACCGTAGATGAGGAAGAGCGTGCTAATGGCTGAATGACCGAAAGTGAGGGAAAACTACAGGCTCTCTCTCGCATTTGGCATCGGATCCGAGACCCATCGAGGTCACAGATGTTTTCCGATTTTGGCCGTACAGATAAAGACTCCCTGCTCTCGATGGAAATGTCACGTTGCATCATGGGGAATGAGCTTTATTGGCACAAAAGGGTCTCAGACTCGGTTAACTGCGCTCGGGTAGCTAACAGGCGTACAAAAAGAAGGTACCAAAGGACGCAGGCAGGATGGTGATGAGTCAAACAAACCAAGGAAACCAGCAACGCAGAGAGGACGCTACCTTCGAGTGAGTATCTTCTCGGCAGACTCAGTGCAAATCAGTGCTAGCTTTCTTCTTGATGCTTGGGAGATCACTTGTCTGTGGTAAGGCGTTCAATCACAGTAGCACTGACCCTTTTCCTGTTCAACTCGAGTGAGAAAAGAAGCACTTCTCGCAACATTCGTTTGCGTTTTCCGCCAGTGCGGGCAGATGTTGGCTTGGACGTGCGTGTGTGCGTGTGTATGTGTGTGTTTGAGAGCCTGTGCATGTGTGTCTGTGTGTGTGTGTGTGTGTGTGTGTGTGTATTGGAGCCCCACCTCGTAGCGAAACAATAAGCGAGGAAATTGTCTTAATCTGGGGAAGTTGAGGTTGGTAATGTGATTAGCGTGTGGATGGCACTAATAAAGTGAAGCTTAATAAATCACACTGAATCTTTCCCTGCACTAACCCCTGCTTACCTGACTGTGCCATCTGCTAACATCAAAACTATAGGGCCAAAATGCTCCATACCTAATTAATACGTAAACAACAATCGAATTAAAACGGACAAATTGGATGCTCTTGCCGCCCGGGAACTTCCGTCACGGAGCAATAAAATTGAGGATTTGAGCCACGGAGTCGCGTACAGGTCCTGAATGCGTTAATACGAACCTGGTACGCTTGATTTTCTGATGGGATCGTGGAAATGGGATTAGGTTCATCAAAGTGGTTACTAATTGTTAGGTTGTGCTGGGCCACCATATGCACGGAGTGCCAGCGTGGACCCCCCGAAAGGCCTCGGCTGCATCCGTCCCAAGCTCTAATCTATTTTCCCCCATGCTAATGAACTCCCATGATTCACTAGAGGGAAAACGCTACTGTCAGGGCAGGAATACAATGCCACTTCAGCTGGGTCCCATAAATAATGTTGGGTGTTTTTTTTGTTGTTGTTTTTTTAAATGAAATGAGATTTTTCTTTGATTGGGACCAACGGGCATGGCCAGATTTAGGCTTTCCGAAGCCGGCACCATGCCCTAACTAAGCATTTAACACTAACATTTACCTTTTGTTTGTATGTCCTGTTCGGAATTGTTCAGCAAAGTTAAGCTGCAGTCACATAAGACATGTGCGGTTTTGAAATGGGCATGACCAAAGCTGGTCAGGAAGCCTGGCAATGGAAAAAATGGCTCCATTATGCCATAATTAACAAGCTAGCTAACTCGCTAACTATAGGCATGATCAAAATTCTATCAGGCTGTCATATACGTGCAAGAGTATAGTGCTGGACGCTGATCTGCAGCAAAAATGTATAGATATCTGAGCTGAGTTGGTGGCAGTCGAATGTCTTTTGTGCAGCTGCAGTTAGCCAAGGAGCTAACATCACACTTAGCAAGCTGGCTAACTCGCCTACCACAAAACCACAAAGGCAAAGAAATAGTATAGTAGTAGTGGCGTATAGTCTTCAGACTGAATGTGTATTCGGCGATCTTCGGTTGAGTTACAGCCAGTGGACAGTGTTATAAGGTCAGTGCTTAAATGCTAAAAGTAGCCTCTATTTGAACTTTCAGTGCTACTACTATATGAAGGGCTCCAACTAGGGTGGCCGGTTTTAGGCCGGACAGTCCAGCGCGGTACCTGGACGGACGCCTATTAGTCCTCTTTTCGGGATGAACTATTTAAAATGTTCACTCGTGACCAATATTACGTGTGCCATTGGCTCACGTCTGGGTCCAAAGACATGCCTTGTGTGGCGGGGGTGTCCTGCCCCGCCTAGTAGGGGTATTACTAAGTAGCTTTTACCCTGGACGACTGGAAAGCGAAAAGATCTAGGTCCCCGCCTGCCAGTACAAATAGTCTCGGTACCTATAAACACAGGTCTGTTGGTGCCTATCCTGTTGTATGCAAAGGCTAAAAAAAACTGCTAGTATGCCTGAGGGAATACAAAGCTACATCACTAACAGATATGGTGGGAGGGGCTTCGGAAAACTTTGTGGCAACCCGAAGTGTTAATACTGAAAGAATATCAACCCGCCTCCCCAACCAAATCGAACAGGACAGGTGAGACGCCCCTACACCAGAGTAAGCGTACAAAGACAATAAACAAACTTCAAAATATAAGAAATTTATATTTATATGCATTTATTTTTGACCCAAGTTAAACTTTTATTAATTATATTATTTATTTTATTATTTTAAAATTATTCAGATTTATTATTTTTTTTTAGCTCGGAATAAATTAAATAAAAGTGAAACAAACAAAGAAGTTTCAATATCACTGCTTCTCAGATCCTTAATATTGACCTTCAAAGACCTCACAACAGTCTATTGAATTGGACAGGTTGCACGAAATTCACAGCCACAAATACTTATATATATATACGCGTGTCTCTGAACCGTATGACAAAGAAGTCTTTTTGTTTGGTCTCTCAAAACTAGAAGGAGGGAGATCAATTAGGTACTTCCCTTAAACCGAGGAGAGGAGGCGCTGGAAGGATGTCGTCTGATTGGCAGGGAAACGCTAGCTGAAGAAGAGCAGCTACTGGAAGTGCCGTGTTGCAGTATCTGGAAGAAAACAAAGTACCTGATACCACACACGTGAATTGGCCCTCCTGCCCCTTGACAGTAATCCTCTGCTCGGGAAAAAACACAGTCCAGGTTGATTCCGCCCTCCGACCACGACGAACAGCCACAGCCTCGCTGAATGACAGGCTCGAGCCACAGCTCTCAGTGTCCGCGTGCACAAAAACCCAAAATCCCCGAGCAGGCCCTCAGTGTTCAGCAAAAACCCGCTAGCCTAGCCTCGGTGTGCTGGTAGCTTGGAAACACAGCAAACGAGCTCTAAAGAGGTAAATTAGCTTGAGTTTAGCTCTCGGGTCTGACTTACAACAGCGCAAGAGTGTCCTCAGCGTGCTGATGCAGCTCCGAAAATACTCTGACTCCCTGACGAAGTTTAGCTCGGCCGCCATTACGCGCACTCCGATACGCCAGTCTTTAGAGCCGGCTCTGTCAGTGGTAACACTCGTTAAACGGCGAACAGAGCACCACCAGAACCGCTCGACTCTCGTCCCGGAAGCGTCCTTACAGCTTTTATGTCCTAAAAGTTAGTGAGCGTGACCATCGCAAAAAAACCCTCGCGCTAGAACTGCTCTCCGCTTCCTGCTGGCTCTGCGTCACTGCGGTTGTTTGTTTGTTTGTTTTTGTGGTTTTTTTTGTTTTGTTTTTTTTTTGTTAACTGTGCTATCCGATATAAATCTATATTTAACTCTTAAAGGGCCGGTTAACGGACCTCAGGAAAGAATAACATATAGCGTACACGATTGTATACTCTACACTTGCATTTCATTGGTTTAACAAGGTCATGTGACATCGTGACTCGCCTACCGGCTAGCCGCAGGTTAGCCCTCTAAATGCTAGTCTTGCTAGTTTATGTGTTATATAGGTTATGATTTTAATTCTGTTCTCTTATCGTGTCCTCTTTTTTGGGGTGGGATGTCCTCCTTTTTGGGGTTATGAGATTGGCCACCCTAGCTCCAACCCGTCAGAGGTCAACGGAGTCATGACAATGCTGCTCCGAGCTCATAACGATGAACTGCAATCGGCTGTGTTTGCTTTATGATATATGAAGCACTAAACAACTCTTCAAGTGTAAAAGGTTTTAAGAGATGCTAGCTTATTTTGAGCCTCCATTTCCCCAACCTCAAAGAGCTGGAGCTGTATGAGCTGTTCTAGGAAGTAAGTAGGAGATTCCTAAATGGAAATTCCCAGCTCCCGGTTGCAGGTGTTATTCACACTGGAAGCCTGGTCTTAAAAAGCGCTAATTGTGCCAAATTCCATAGAAATCAATGGAGTTTCATGTGAACGCTAGCATGACTGGGCCTAAGTCATATGAGCTTAGGCTAATGCTAGAAGCTAGCTATGTCTGCAATTGTATGCAAGTTGCTCCTCATGGAAAAGTGCTCCACATGAAACTACAGATACTAATCGCAATCATGCTAGCGAGACCCCGACCCCCCGCCCAAAGCCCATTGTGCGAAGACAACAAATTCAACATGGCGAAACCTGCCAACATGCAGCAGTTCAGTACTGCAAGACCGTACCTGCCTTGTGATACACATAGAAACTGCAACATTCACACAAATGTTTAAGCACTTTTGATACAGGGGCATGCACTTTTTTCCCCCCTCCGTCCCTCCTTTATTTCCTTCTCTGGTTCCCTCACACACACCCACGGCAGTAATACGATGTTTCCCAGAGGGCCCATCAATTCCTATGTGTTGCAACTATGGATTCAGAGCCGCCATCAAAATCCAAAACAAGATCCGTCAGCAATTAAGGGAACGCGGAGGGACATTAGAAAGTCGAGCCGCTTATCCGGCCTACTCCCCCCTTCCTAGTTCCCTTCTCAGCGGGCACAAGGAATGAGCCTGGCAAGCGGAGCCCTCTGTGTGCATACCCACGCATACCCTGGGTCATCTATATTCCACCCATGCTTTGGCAATATTGATATTGGCAGGCAGGCCGCTGATATTGGGGACGTAATGATGCAATTAAAACTAGAAGCATTTTACTATTATTGGCAAGTGAAGTCTACAGCAGCACCCCCCACCACCCGCTTTATTTTAGGAGGCAAATACGATTTGGAATCCATAAGCGCGGACCTGGAACGAGTGTAGCCATAATAAAGGAATTCATCTTGTTGTCTTTAGTCCATCCATCATCATGTTGTTCAAAGGGTATCGGCGTGGCTGATGGTTGCTTGATGCACTGGCGGAATGGGCTCAGTGATCTTGTAATATCCGTATTTACTGCGTTTAAGTAGTGATACATCTCACGCAATGATTAATCTTCAGTCGAGTCGAAATTTCATCTTTGACACCGACGTGCGCCGATGGGGGATAAATAACAGATTTCCAAGCCCTTACTCGGAATTCTGAGGCGCCATTGAAGCCATCAACAAAGATATGAAGAATGCATTCCAGCCGATATAACCGTTCCCTGCGTGCGCCGTGCGGAACAAAAATGCAAATCGATCCCGTAATGTCGAGGGGCTTTGTCGCGTAGGTTATATACCTTGGAAATAAAAAAGAGCAGAGGGCTTCGGAGCCATATGCCGTTCCTCTTTTTTCCCGAGAGGGGAGATGGCTTCATGTCACTTATGTTTCTGATTAGCCAAATGATTTATGCCACGTTCGCTCAAAAATTCAGCTTGCAAATGAGAAAATGCATTGTGACTCAACCAGATGTGCACAATAAAACAGCATTCCCATTGTAATCTGGGGTACTTAGTTTATATGAAGCTAATATAAGGCACACTTGGATGTGGCAAAGTCACTCTTTTTAAAATTTGACTATAAATGATTGGAAATAAATTGTGTGTTTTATGCCCGATGGCATGAGTGGGTTGATAAATTAGGAACAGTTTTGTACCCCGACTTATCTACAAGACAAACCTGGCGAAGATCACAGGGATTAATTGCCTCAGAGGTGTGAAACGGCGCGTTCCCATTCTTCTCCACACACTCGGTGCCTAAACAATGATTAATCACCCTTTAACTATCCTCCAGAGGATCCTGCCGCTTGCCAAGACGGGCCTTATCCACGGAAATCCGCGTGGCGCGGGTTGGGAGGTACTTGCCAGGTACAGGGAACGCAACCTGTCCCCATCCGTTATCAGATTAGGGGGGTGTCACTGAGCAGACATGCAGGAGGGAGGCCGTTGTTCCCTGCACCCGCCGTCCCTGATTCCAGCAGCCCGCAGTTTCTGATGTGGTCATCATAAGGAAGGTGTTCGACAGGGAAGGACGGACACTTTCGGAGGAAAGTCTGTAGAGTGTCTAGGTGTTCCAAGGTAAGTGCTCCAGTGTTCTTTCGGCACGACTGCTGTAAGTTTGCACAAGATCTGTCAAACGATAATGGAACTACAGTTCGACCCGATAAGAAACCACTACATCAAACCGTTGCAAGGTTTGTTTACAGTCACTACCAGGGTTAGGAAAATTAGGGTAATTCCAAGGGCCCTGACATGATAGGAGATCTTAAAGATTGTATGTTTTTCCAGTGCGTGTTTTCAGGCTACTGAAAGACTGCAGCGCATTAAATAATAAATAAGGACTAATTTTACACTCATCATCAACAGAACAGTTGCACAAATAGCTGCACCCAGAAGGAATCAACTGACAGGAATGAAACTTGGTGGGTAGGTTTGACATCGTGAGACATGCAAACGAGGCAAGTTTCACGATTGGCCGTGCAAGCAAGGACGGGCCTTATCATTGTACCTGACTGA
>CM067497.1:22127930-22150093 GCA_034552555.1 Semaprochilodus insignis
CTTACAGCACACTAACGCATTACACTTACTGAGTCACTGTACACCAACACACTACTTACAGTACACTAACGCATTACACTTACTGAGTCACTGTACACCAACACGCTACTTACAGCACACTGACGCATTACACTTACTGAGTCACTGTACACCAACACGCTACTTACAGCACACTAACGCATTACACTTACTGAGTCACTGTACACCACTGCTCATTAATAATCTAAAAGTGAAAAGTCCCTGGAAACTTAGTATTTAAACTGACTGCTACTGGCGGTCCAGTGGCGTTTTGCTCAGTTTTTTTCCGGGCGACTCACAGAGTATTAGAGAATGGCAGACGCTAACGCAACATGTCAGACAACTATTCTTTTGACGATGAGTGTATAAAGCTTTAGGACCATTATCCCAGTTAGCAGGGGACGTGCCCACAACTTTGGCTAACATTACCTACAAGGTCTAATAAAGGTTTAAAGGAAATGTTTTAATCTGTTGTTCAGATGTTTATTTTGTCAGATGGTGTTCCTCTAAGGTACATAACGTTGTAACCGCAACATTCAGTGGATGTTTTGAGGATGCTGTCAGGGCCACAGATCATGTTACATGATAACAAAAGAAGGACATTCTCAGGGTGACACTGGGGAAATGTTTTATTGATGTTACTGAGACTTGAGATGACAATGGTTTTAGAGAACGTTTCTCCTACCTTTAGAAAGTACATTCTGGGAACCAAGAGAAAACTTCCCACTGACAACATTAATGGAACACTCCGTTGGATATTGGATCGCATATTCCCACGTTTTTAGAACAAATAGTATCTAGCTGGGAAAGTCTTTTCCATTCAGTGCCCTCTTTTGCGGAGGAACGTCAGTGTAAGGACTCCAGTGTAACTGCAGCGCTCTGGTGTCTGAAGCATTCCTCCTTCATCACTTCAAAGAGACCACGGCCACATGTGGCAAACTCCACAAAGGCCGCGGGCTGTCCCCACAACTGAGCAGACGTTTGCTATTGCTTGTGTCTGAAATCAATGGAAAAGGAAGAGAGAGAGAGAGAGAGAAAGAAGCATGTCTATTCCTAGGAGAGAAGGCTAAGTGACCGGTTTAGCATGGTCAGTTAAGAAAAAGGGCTTAGCGTTAAATATTTGATGCCACCTGCGGGGAGTGACGGCTGGGGCTAATGTAGGTGACGGATAAGCAGGGGAGTGGTCCCCCGATGCCTCTCCTGGAGTTGCGGGGACTAAGTGCACGCCTTTATCTCTATTCCATCTCTGTATCTCAAATGGATAACTTGTGTAGCCTCTAATTTGCATTAGGAGTGGAGTGAGGCGTGGAAGCTGTGGTGAAGGCCATGACACCTCCAATTAACGCAGCCATGCTTTTGAACATCCTCTGCTGGGCGCGCAGACATGCGCTCTCACACAAACTGACGCTGCTCTAGACAGAGTGCATCAGGCCTGCTCTATCTGAAGGCTCTATGTAGTTGATAGGAGCCCAGTTTGAAACTAATAGATGTTCTACACTCATCATCACAACAATAGTTGCCCAAATAGCTGCACCCAAAAGGAACCAACCGACAGGAGTGAAACTTGGTGGGTGGGTTTGACATTGTGAGACATGCTAATGATTCAAGTTTCATGCTTGGTTGCGCATGTGATTTAAGCAAGGACGGGCCTTATCGCTATACCTGACTGACACGATTGTGGACATTCAGTGAGCAGTGATGCCTCAATGAGTCATCCTGTTAGTGCCGGCACCATTGGCAAATGCCTGCGCCATGCAGGACTACATGTATGCAGACCGGCGACTGTCCTTACCACCACGTCAACATCACCAAAGACTTCAATGGTGTCGTGCCAGACTGTCATGGAGTGACTCAGAATGCCAGCAGGTCATCTTCAGAGACGAGTCCCGCTTTTGTCTCGGTGGAGACAACCAATGAATCCGTGTGTGGAGGCACCGTGGTCAGCAGAAAGATGAGGGGATGAGCTGGTGTCACTCCACCTCCACCCCTACCGCACCATCTGCAGGAACTGTGTGAGGATGGATTATCACAGGACACCATTAGGAACCTCTACAGCTCCATGCTGAGACGTCTGGCATGTTGGGTTAGCAAACACGGCGGCCCGACGCCATACTGAGAGACACTACTTCTGTATGTGTGGCTCAATAAATATTGATCATATCAGTCTAAATTTATCATCATTTATTGATCCTGGTAACCTTTATCTTCCTTCCCAACAGCACTGCAATCCCACACCTCCTTCTGAGTGCAGCTATTCTATTGATGATGAGGGTAGATACAGTGCCAGCAACAGTGCATCTTCATTCTGAACACATGATGAAACCCTGATGAAGACAGTCTGACCCAATTTTTCAGAGATGAAGGTGAGTTATGAAGGTATACAGGAGATTTTAATATTAAGTTAATGCTGGAGTAACTGCAGTTATCAAATGGAAAGGATGCGACTGAGCGGTGTCAACAAAACTATGGAAGCCCTAAAGGGCTGTATTTCCTTATTTGAGCAGATGTGTGAGCAGATCACAGAAAGGAAATGTGTTCTCTGACTTTTGCACAGTGCTGTATATTAGCCGTGGCCTACTCGTCAGGCAGAAATGCTCTTGAATGTTCCTGATCTCACAGCTCATTTCAGGTTCTGGCAAGAATTGCGCTAATCTGGTGCAGGCCTGTCGCTGCGAGGGAGTCTCAGGGGGCCTGTAATGTTGATGCAGAAGAACTATTATTAGCCAGAGCATGGTCATCAGGCTGAAGTGCTGTTTATCACTTGCCACGCTTCAGCATACCTGAGCTTGTGTCTCATTTCAGGTTCTTACTAGAGTTGCTATACCTGGTGTAGGCCTGACACTGAGGGGGAGCATCAGGGGGCTATGCCTGCCCTATTAGACAAGGCCTTTCCAAGAACAGTCTGGTTAGACTACATATTTAAATCAGGCTAGGCTTAGGCTGACTAAGGGGCTGTTTAGATGCCTTTTCAAAGTCTCACTGTCATCTATGGAGCAATGCACACAATGACTGGAAACCTCTCCTTAATCTTACACACAATTCTCTTATATATATTTATTTATTCTTTGGTACAATATATATATATATATATATATATGTATTTACATTTATAAGCCCACTGGACAAAAAAAACTTGCTCACCATGCATATTTCAGGTGGTAGTTACTTCAGACTTCGGCAGATGGCGCTGCATGAAGATGATGGGTCTATAAATCCCTGCGGGGTGTGAGTGACGTGATCCATAGATTGAGAAGAGGTGCTACAGTGCAGGGAATGTCTCGTTCCATGTGTGGAAAATGGCTCCAAAGCAGGAGTGACTGCATTTGGGCGTGCCAAAGACTATAGTGTGAAGGAAGTAGCTGAATCTGCAGGTGTATGGAAGCGTACGGTCATACGGGTCTACCAGCAGTGGCTAAAATCCCAGTCTACAGGGAATTCTCCTCGGAATTGTGCCAGGGAAGGCATCCACCAAATCTGACCCAACTGACCAATTCTTTGATGGAAGAGTGTCTGAACATTGATGTGGCCTACATCCAGAAACTTGTCCAGTTCATGTTGAATCAAACTGAAAAATGATTATGGTTATTGTCCACCCTCTCTTAAGAACTGAACAGTTTTTGGTACAAACCTCATTCCAAAAGCTGTCTTTAAAACCAATACATGCAAATGACCTTCATTCTGATTCTTCATTCTGCCTCATTCAAAAACGAGTCCAGGCTGTAACATTTCCACTGTGGTAATGGATGGGGTTAAACCACTGTTAGCTAAACAGGCAGACATTTGGAACATTATCCATGTTTGTGACATCAAACCAGGCTCGTTTCCATGTATGGGCTGAATGGAACCGGGGAGTGAACGGTACATTTGGGAACGTTAACAGTGTTTACATACTACATCAAACAGAGGAAACAGTTCAGTGCTCCATGATATGGGCTCCCCATTGATTCAACAGTATTAGCCTATTAGCAACATGTCATCTCAAGTGGTTGGTGATAATCCCAGACCAGCGAATGGTCAAATCTCAGCTGCCGGGCTCAGCTCTGCAGTCACCACTCAGGGCCTTCATCGGTGACGCTAATCAGGAAGCAAGTGCGATCTAAGGATCCGTCAACCATTGTGGTAGAAGTGAGGTGTTCCTAATAAACTGCTTATCAAGCACCCTGGTGTTTTTGCCTTCATTTGAACGTGCGACAGACCGTGGACGTTTTTGACACATCTCGGAACGTTAACAATGGCAACGTGTTGTTGCGGAATTAAAAAGACATTTTTGCACCTTGCGACGCATTTTCACATCGCTACGAAATGCAATCTGTTGTGTCGAAATAAAAAGTGAAAATACATATGAACGCTCAACAGTGTTAATCAGCGTAATTTATATGTTCATAAAAAGGGGGGTTAGGCCGGGGCGACATTAGACGTGCTGTTAAGAAGCTATGATTATGAGCATTGACTTAATCAGCGCAGATAGAAGACAATTCAAAACATATTATTTTCTTTCATCACATAACAGGTTTTCAAGGAAATAATTCGGGGGGCCGAAGAAAAGGAGACGGGGAGATAAGGGCCGTTCGCGAGCTCCATGGCTCCGCACGTGAAATCTCGGGGCTTTTCAATTTGGTGCCACATTCATCACTGCTCTTTCTGGGTGGGGGGGTTGAAAAAGAGAGAGAGAGAGAGAGAAAGAGAGAAGAAGGGAAAAAAAAAACGGGCTCCTCGAATCCAGAGCTTCCTTTTGTCCCCTTTCTGCGAAAAACACAATCTCAACTTGATTACCTCCTACTCTGTCATTACCTAATAAGATTCCATGCTCGGCAGACGCGCGGCTTTCTCCAATGCCACGCCGTGCACTCCCGTGCAGTGATTGCACCTTGTGCAAGAAGACTGTTTGCTCAACACTTCCCGGCTTCAAGGGCCATTTCGCCTCATTCCGGCACAGGTGGCGAATGTGCTGGAGGTCGGCTGCTGTAAGTAACAGCTAATTAACATTTGAATCACTTTTCTTTTTGAAATGTAGAGCGTAAGATTGTTGGGTTGGTGGGTGGGTGGGGAGGGAGTCGAGAGGAGGGGGAGTCACGTGCCGGGAGAGAAAGCTGAGATGTCCCCGAGGAGAGTGTTTCTCAGGTCTGACGGCGCTTCAGCATTCATTATTGGTGTAAATCATCGGGAGAGAAAAGTAACAGTCGTGCGAGGAGAGGAAAAAAAAAAAAGCAGGAAAAAAAACAGCAACCTTATTGTGTCATCTGCGTCTTATTAGATGTGCAATGTGCACCTTATATATAATCACGTAAGTGTGTAATGCAGATAACAGACATTTCCACATTTTAATCCTTCTATTTATGTAAACTTCAATTCCGATGAGATTTATAGACTAGACTCTTGCAGAAAGTGCACCGGGAATTCGGAACGTGTTCATTTTGTATTCCTGCCATGCGGTATGTCTGGATGTCTCACTTCTATCACCATTACTCTCGGAGAAGTCTTTTCCTGTTACATATTACAAGCAATACAAGTACAGGTTCAAACATGTAAAGCTCCTATACATATGCTCATTGTCAAAAGAATAGCTGCACCCAGAAGGAGGTGTGGGATTGCAGTGCTGTTGGGAAGGAAGATGAAGATTACCAGGAACAATAAATGATGATCAATTTAGACTGATATGATCAATATTTACTGAGCTACACATACAGAAGTAGTGTCTCAGTATGGCCATGTGTGCTAACCCAACATGCCAGGCGTCTCGGCATGGAGTTGTAGAGGTTGCTAATGGTGTCCTGTGATAATCCATCCCATGCAGATTGAATATTCTCACACAGTTCCTGCAGATGGTGCGGTAGGGGTGGAGGTGGAGGGACACCAGGCCTGGTCTGAACACGTGACAACAAACCGTTCATCTTGGTGCTGACCACGGAGCCTCCACACACAGATAAGGGGTCGTCTCCACCAAGACAAAAGCGGGACTCGTCTCTGAAGATGACCTGCTGCCATTCTGAGTCACTCCATGACAGTCTGGCACGACACCATTGCAGTCTTTGGTGACGTGGTGTTAAGGGCAGTCGTCGCAACGGTCTGCGTGCATGGAGTCCTGTGCCGTGCAGCTGTCTACCAATGGTGCTGGCACTAACAGGATGGGGGCATCACTGCTCGCTGAATGTTCACAATCCTGGCTGCTGGGTCAAAAAAGTATTCATGTTAAGATCATCGTTTGACTTTCTTCAGTTTTTCAGAAGAGCTACATCTCAAGTTCAGTCTTAAAAGTAGGTTTAGCATTTTCTGCTTCCAATTACACATTCAGTGGTGTTGAGGTCTGGACTCTGGGGTGGTCAGGTTGCTCTGAGAACACCAGCAGCTTCTTGATGTGTCTGTCTCCTTTGCTTGGGGAGGAGCTTCTTGAACAGCTACACCTCCTTTCAGACCTCAAAAGTGTTGAGGTGTCTTCTCACAGTGGAAGGATGGACAGGAACACCTGTGGATGTTCTCAGATATGAAGCAAAAAAAAAAAAGCTTTAAATGCTGTTCATATGATGGTGACAGCGTTGGTGGGTCTACCAGGTCGTTGTTAGAGGAGTCTCATTTCCTCTGTATCTTCTAATCATTTTGTTGTTTCACTTATTTTCCTACAACTAATCTTCTCAGTATTATTGCCTCAAAAAAATGAATGATTTGTACTTAATGACTGTTTAAACTGAATATTAAAGAAATATAGGGTCCCTGACTTACTGTACTTACTTACAAGCACATATGAGTTTGGAGGTGTTTAAAAGGTTCTATCTTGCCCAGAGTGATTGGTAGCCCTATCCACAGCACCTGGGGAGCAGTTAGGGGTTAGGGTGCCTTGCTCAAGGGTACTTCACTGATGTCCTTTCAGTTCAGGGAAGCGAACCAGTGACCCTCCAGTCACAAGGCTGATTCCCTAACCTCCAGGTCATGACTGCCCCCATGGCCTACCAAGGTGATTCCCTATCCTCCAGTCCATGACTGCCCCACAGCTCACCAGGCTAGTTCCCTGTCCTCCAGTGCACGACTACCCCCATAGCACACCAGGCTAGTTCCCTAACCCTCCGCTCCACAACTGTCCCCATAGCGCACCAGGTTGCTTTCTCTAACCTCCAGCCCATAACTACCCCATATTATATTATATTATATTAATATATTTTTTCCCTGATCTAAATGAATGAAGTATTCGTTCCTCCTCATGCTTACATACAAAGCAATATAACCAAATGTCCGTCAGCAGTCACTGGGAAACTCTTTAAGGAAATTTCGTCCTTTACTGAAGAACTATCACTCACAACAGACTAACAATAAACAGGCCCTCAGTTCTGCTACTGTTATTCAAGGATCTATGGTCTCGAGGGAATATTGCACTTCCAGTGAAACCATACAGTCAGTATTCTCTTGTGCCATTCTAAATCCATAGTGCACTCTGGGGTGTAATAATATCCAGCAGTGCATCCGAGCTTTTGAGGTTCTGTGACAACATTGTGAAATGAACTTGCTACATTAAACAACTGGGAATTGGTTCGCTGAAGTAATCACTGCAAGATGATTAACCTCAATCTCTGTGAGTTTAGCTGTAGGGCATGTTTGCCCTTTTTGAGGTTGAATCGGTTTTATTTTGGTTTTAAGTCAGAGTGATGAAGAGAACTTCAGAGTGAATAGCTTGGTGGTGAGAATCAGGAGCTTACTGGGAATTTGGTAGAGTGAAGAGTTTGGTGGTGAGAATCAGGAGCTTACTGGGAATTTGGTAGCGTGAAGAGTAGCGAGTAGAGACAGAATAGCACAAAAGTGCTTCAGTGGGAGTTTAGGGGGATTATAGTAGAATATAGGATGTTCCTCAGGTCTTCTAAACGGTTCAGAAGAATTGGATGGACTTGGGAATTGGGAACTTGGTTGGATTTTGGTAGACCCAAGGGGTTGGTTCAATGGAAGTTCAAAGGAGGTTTAAGCTCGATGTCAGAGAAGGAGGATAAAGGCCTTAGCTGTCAAACAATTAGGAGTGCTTACTGGGATTTTGGTAGAGTGAAGAGTTTGGTGGTGAGAATGAAGATCTTACTGGGATTTTGGTAGAGTGAAGAGTTTGGTGGTGAGAATGAAGAGCTTACTGGGATTTTGGTAGAGTAAAGATTTCGGTGGTGAGAATAAAGATCTTACTGGGAGTTTGGTAGAGTGAAGAGTTTGTTGGTGAGAATGAAGAGTTTACTGGGAGTTTGGTAGAGTGAAGAGTTTGTTGGTGAGAATCAGGAGCTTACTGGAATTTTGGTAGAGTGAAGAGTTTGGTAGAGAAAATAGTCTGTCTGAATTTTGATACAGTGAAAAGCTAGTTCAATGAGAGTCCATTGACATATTTCTGTTTTGTGGAGAGAATGAGGAGTTCAGTGGGATTTTGGAAGAGTGATGAGTTTGTTTCAGTGGGAGTCCTATGGGATTTTGAGAATGAGAAGTTTGGTGGAAATTTGGTAGGCCTACATACATAGTGGAAAGAATGTGAAGATTGGTAAAAACGTGGTTGCTTGAAGAGTTTGGTAAAGAGAATCAAGAGAGTGATAAGATTTTGATAAAGTGGAAAGTGTGGTTTAACAGGAATTCAATGAGATTTTGGCAGAGTGAGGAGATTAAGGTGTGATTTTAAGAGAATTAAGATTTTTTTTGGAAAGAATAATCAGTTCAGTGGGATTTTGAAAGAGCATAGAGTTTGGACCAATGGAAGTTCTAGGGGATTTTAGCAGCATAAAGAATTTGGTGAGGAGAATGAAGGTCGAAGAGCTTGATGGTTTGGTAGCAGTTTGGTAGGTTAAAGAGTTTGATAAAGAGGATTGGGATTGTGGTGGAATTTTGGTAGCATGATAAGTGCGATTCATTGGGATTTCAACTAGAATATGGTAGAGTGAGTAGTTTTGAGGGATCTCGGTAGAGTGATGAGTTTTGTTGATAAAATGAGGCCCTTAGGATTTTGGTAGAATGAAGAGTTTGGATTTGGATTTCAGTAGAATGAGGAATTTGGTGAAAAGTTCACAGAGTGAAGAGCTTGGTGGAGAGAATGAGGAGTAGGACTTTGGTAAAGAGAAGATTTTGACTCATTTGGAGTTCGGACAGAATAGCACAAAAGTGCCTCAGTGGGGGATTATAGTAGAATATAGGATGTTCCTCAGGTCTTCTAAAAGGTTCAGAAGAATTGGATGGACTTGGGAATTGGGAACTTGGTTGGATTTTGGTGGACCCAAGGGGTTGGTTCAGTGGAAGTTCAAAGGAATTTTAAGCTCGATGTCAGAGGAGGAGGATAAAGGCCTTAGCTGTCAAACAATTAGGAGTGCTGGTAAACGAGGATAAAGAGAGAGGATGAGGAAGAGTCGGGGTGAAGTGAGGATGAGGATGGTGGGTGGGTGAAGTCTGGCCAGCAAGTGGCAGGTGCAGCAGCAGTTTATCACAAACATAGAAATAATCCAACGTGACAACCAGCAGCACCACAAATGATTTATTAGTCTTTTACTCTGCTCCTAACCATCCTCGGGGCCAGAATAAATAATTTACAAACGATGTGTCTTCAAATCATTAATTCTACTGTGTGTAGTCGAACCCCTCTTCCTCCCCGTGTGGGACTTAGCCAGCTTGCGACATGTGCAGCCAACCCTCAAGTTCCTTCACAGACAGCCGTGGCAACTGTCTCTGTTCAACTCTGAATTCGTGATTGGCCATGTTTTTAGAAGACAAGTTCACCCAAGATATAACAATAACAAGTTAAACAGGCTTTCAGAAAAAGAAATTTCACCACCGTCTCCAAGCCTTCCAGACCTTCACAACTCCCTCAAGAAAGCAGGTTCTGCAAAGGTTCATTGTTGAAAGGCATAGGTTATATACACTTCTAAAGGAAGGTGGTGCTTCAAGTCTGCTTGCATGATCCTTTTCATGGTGAAATGGTTCTTATGTTGTATATGGTTGTATATATCACCAAAAAAGGTTCTTCTGTTGTTACAAATTTCATAAAAAGCCCCCTTATGGTGCTGGGTGGAACCATTTAAACCATAAAACCATATGCAACACACATCGGTCTTAGGAACCATTTAACCATGCAATGGACCATTTAAGCATTGAATGGTTCTATATCAAGCTCATGGTTCTAAATGGAACCAATTCCTTTTGTAAAGAACCCCTGAAGAACCACCGTGCATGCGACAGAGAATGTGTTGTATATGGTTCTATACATCACCAAAAAAGATTATTCGATTGTTACAAGCTTCATGTGAAGCCCCCTTTTGGTGCCAGGTGGAACCATTTTCAAAACGGATCTTATATGTAGAACCATATGCAACACATTCTCCATATTAAAAACCATTTCACCATGCAATGGTCCCTTTAAGCATTAAATGGTTCACTGTCGAACTCATGATGCTAAATGGAACCCATTCTTTTCTAAATAACCCTTAAAGAACCTTTTTAAGAGTGTAGAGAGCCATAACAACTCAAATAGCCGTTTGAATGCAGGGTTGAAGGGTTAAACAGCCGTTCAATGGGGAACCTGCAGTATATGGTTGTTTTAATTGCTGACAAAAACTATTGTCTCAAGTCATAGAACCTTATTTCAACATTATATGTAACCCTTGCTGGACTGACCACCCCAGAGTCCAGACCTCAGAAAAACATTTCACCAGGCAATGGACCATTTAAGCATTGAATGGTTCCATATTGAACTCATGGTTTTAAATGGGACCAATCCCTTTTCTAAAGAACCCTTGAAGAACCACCTTGCATCCTCACATGGTCCTTTTTATGGTTAAATGGTTCTTTAGATTTACGGAGATTATGTTGTATGTGGTTCTATATATCACTATATATGGTTCTATGTGTAACTAATTTTAATACGGTTCTTATAGGTTCATAAGGGTTTCCGGGTTTCCAGAATGTCAATGATGAATCCCAAAGTTGAGTTTTGGATAACTGGATGGAAAACAGGGATGGAGGCCTTTTACCATGATCTCAGAATCTTAAATGGTCCTCCTTAGCTAGTCATATTCAAGAAAGATGCCCACTGAGCTCACTGACCCCTTGCCATTCTGAGTGACTCCATGACAGTCTGGCACGACCATATCAGTCTTTGGTGACATTGGTTGACGTGGTGTTAAGAGTAGTCGTCGTAACGGTCTGCGTACAGTTGTAGAGGTTCCTAATAGTGCCCTGTGATAATCCATCCCATGCAGCTTGAATATTCTGCAGATGGTGCGGTAGGGGTGGAGGTGGAGTGCCTTCTGGACGTGTGACGCGTAACAACAAACCGTTCATCTTGGCGCTGACCACGGTACCTCCACACACGGATTCGTTGGTCCACCAAGATAAAAGCGGGACTCGTCACTGAAGATGACCCGCTGCCATTCTGAGTCACTCCATGACAGTCTGGCACGACACCATTGCAGTCTTTGGTGACGTTGACGTGGTGTTAAGGACAGTCGTCATAACAGTCTGCGTGCATGTAGTCCTGCATCCTGCAGCCGTCTGCCAATGTTTTTTTTTTTTTTTTTTTTTTTAAACTAGCTAGCTTTCCTGGACCTTCCACACGCCCACAAACAAAAACACAAAAGGCTTCCAACACTTGTTGCCCGCTAGGGTGAACGCAAGGTAAGATTGGGCTTCAGGCTCTTTGAGAAACGGAAAGCGAGTCTCTTGGAAAGAATGGAAGCTGTAATAAAGGTAAAGAATGGACACACTAAAGACCTCTGACTGTATAATCCTCTGGAGTTCAGACCAACACTCCCATTGCTTTCATGCAGAAGTAGCGTTTCCTTCTTGTCACTTTAAATACCATCGAAATGTGATATTTGCTCAGGAGTGGCCAAACACACATTTGCAGTTGTGCAGCCCACGAAGAGACACCTTAAACAAAGGCCAAACGACACAGTGGGCCGCACCTCGTCGGTATCGTGAGTATTACACATTTATAGCTGAAGAGACGTGGCATGATGCATAATTAACTGGGCCGAGGTTTTAAGCTTGAATGCAGCGCTGTGTGTTTACCGTGGCTCAAGTATCCTTCAACTTACCAACACAAAGCATATATAATGTACCGCCTTCCCCATTATTAATTATGGAAATAACACGGCAGAAGCATATCCCAAATCCATTACTGTAGTAAGCTAGACTTGTCTCAATAAATCAGCATCTACAATCAAAACTGAAATAATTTTTTATGCATAATGTATGTGCTTGTTGCCACAACAGCTGTTCATTATGCAGAGTAATGCATTCTGGTAGTTTTTTAAAAACTTCAAACCTATAAAATAATCATAATGAATGCTTCATTACGGAGAGACTGAGAATACAGAAGTACGCTTTACCATATCTCATCTTTTACTGTTTCCCCTGCATTTTTATTGGCAAGACGATCTCACAAGTTTTAAATAGTGTTGGAAGTGATGATGAACAGCCTGCGGCCATGTTTTAAATGAATTGCGGAGGTTTTCCATGAGATATTGAGAAGAGAGCCAGATGTAAACTGATTATCCCAATGTCAACACTAAGTACCGGCGCAACCGCGGCTTTCGCACCAGCCGGAGAGAAACTGGGACCGGGGTGGGGGGGGGGGAGGTGGCAAGAAAAACGATCCACCGAGAACGTAAACAGACCTCGTGGTGGTCAGGTTCCCTGCTGCGAGGATCACTGGAGAAAAGAAAGGTGCGAGAGAAAACAGAAGAAATATTCATTCATCTAAGTGTGGCTGTCTGGTGTCGTTTGGCGTGATGACCTCTCCATATGGGGGGGTTAATTGCTATTTTACTGGGCTGGTTAAGTGTTAGTGCTTCAGTTTATCCTTTCTGTGAAGGCCTCTCAAGGTCAGTTACAAGGAGACAGATTGCTAAGACGTTGTTCAAGTTGTATCATTGCCCATTCTGCCGAAAAGACGTCTGACCCGCAAAAAGTGGGGAAAGATTACTGACGGCACTGTGAATTATTGGTATTAATGGAAGATACATATGATACATATGCTCACCAGAATAGGCCCCCGGTTTAGCAGCTGTCTCAATTCATTATTTTACATTCACTTCATTCTAGCTGTTGAATTTACTGGCGGATGCTGTGGGTTACTAAGATATGTATACTGTATACACACACACACACACACACACACACATATATATATTATATACATATATATATACTGTACATATATAAACAAGTATATATCGCAGTAAAGTTTTATTTTTATGTTTTTTATTTTATTTTATTTTAATTTACTTCATTAGGTAAGATAATTCAATGATAATTACATTTTTATTTTCACTTTTATCATTAAATAAAATTAGTTTCAACTTTCTTTACCATACACTTTTATGTTAAGCTTTGTAAACTTCTTTCCCTCCTTTTTCTTTCACTTCTTTTCTTTTTTTGTTTTTCTTCCATTTAGATTAGATTAAACTTTATTGTCATTGTGCAGAGTACAGGTACAGAGCCAATGAAATGCAGTTAGCATCTAACCAGAAGTGCAAATACAGTATTATTTACATAAAGTGCCGTAGTAATAAATATATACACATAATATATCTATATGCATATATATGTATGTGTGAGAGCAGCAACAAATGAATGTTTGAACTGTAAGAGTAGTGCAAGTAGACAGTCTGTACACAATAAAAATAACATCTGAGGTAGACATAATATGGAAACAGTATGTAAACATAAATATACAGTAGGCTTGGCAATGAATCCTGCCTGCCTTAATTCCTTCCTTGCTTCCTTCATTCTTTTCTTCCATCCTTCTCATCTTTTCTTCTTTTTATTCCATCCTTTTCTTTTTTCTTTGTTTATTTGTGTTTGTTTCTTTGTTTCTTTGTTTCTTTCTTCCTTTCCATGTTTCTTGCCTTCCCATATTTACTTTAGTAAATGCAAATCTACCTTAAATAGGTAGATTTTTTAAAAAGTTTTTTTTAACATAAAATGGTAAAAATAGTAATGTAAATGCGTCTTTAATAATAGTACATAAATTAAGTAGTAAATAATAAATAAATAAATAAATAAATAATCAGACGTTTGTAAGAACTTAACCTTTTTTAACATGGCACCCATTATTAATTGTGTAATCAGTAAATTAAATGACACATTTCATTAGATAACATATTTTGTTGTTTTGAAGTGAGTGAATGAAGTAAATAAAAAATGTTATAGCAGTAAAAAAACATAACGTGCAACACTATTTAATTCAGTACATAGATTTATTCAGTACTAATTAATTCAGTTCATAGATTATGTTAATGTAAAATTGACAGCATTTTTTGTCATGTATAATAGATTATCTGAATGAGCCTCCAGTTGTACACAAGTATTATATCTAAGATACAGCACAATTAAAATGTACATGATATTTGTACTTGATATAAAGCACTTATCTAGATTGTTATCACTTATGTGTGGTCCACACTACAGGATGGCAGAGCAAATTTGTAGGCAAATTTTCTCCTCCCAACAATTGCCAAAGGTCCCGCTACCAGGATGATCTTAAACAATGAATTCCTAGATTATGATCCGAACTGATCAACTCCCAGTCCATTTGCGGCTGCTCTGAGTGAATCATAAATATTAACCATGCTCAAAACATGGCTCAGTATTACGCCATATCACGGTCATCCGTCATATCGGTTTAGCTCTAAAGTCACGTTAGTTTGTGAGAAATCTCGCAATGTAACAGATCACATTAAATTCATCTCAGTATTCAGGCACAAAGAACAACCCAGTATTTTCCATATCTTGTAGTATCTGCTGGCATTGCTAGCGATGCAAAGTTGCTAGCATTGCTAACCTTCAAGGAATCACAGATATGGAACCTGGAATCTCGCAAATTTGTATCCGACTTAGGTGCTCACCTGCAGTGGAGGTCTGGAGACCCAGAGACATTTAGAGTGCTATAACTTGGCAAAAATGAGAGTAACTAACTCACAACTCACATGGTGTCATTGTTTAAAAAATGACCACATGACTTGGTCATGATTGTCACAGTCACTCAACTCAAGTGGGCGGCCTAACCCAAAACTACCCAGCAAATAATCCAGAAAAATGACCCAACAGGCTTATCTCAGTGTTTGGGCACAAAGAACAATCCGGCATTTTCCATGTCCTTTAGCATCTGCTAGCATTGCTAAAAGAGTGGAGTCCAGATAATCATGCTAATCAGTCCTACTAGGCAATCCGGAGTCCCTTAGAAATCTAGAGCACCATAACTTGGCAAAAATGGGAGGGACTAACTTCACAGTCTATATTTTATAGAAGATTCTTATTTAGCCATTTTACTGACACACATGGTGTCATTGTTCGAAAAATGACCGCATGGCTTGGGGTTATTGTCACAGTCACACAACACAAAGAGCTGCCTTAACCCAAAAGTACCCAGCAGTGTAGAAATATAGCTCATCTCAGTGTTCGTCAGGCAGAAAGAACAACCTAGCATTGCTAGTAGTGAACAGAGTATAGTCCACTTAGCATAACACAAACGTGTCCTGCTAATCAGTCCCACAAGGTGATCCAGAAAGGTGGTTAGAAAGTCTCATAGAGCCCCACAACCAAAAATGAGAGTAACTAACTACACTTCACAGGATTATAGGATGTTATGCCCCCTTTTCAACCGCACATTACTTTTTATTCCAGTCAAAGAGAAACTGATGCCCAGTATCTGATATTTGAAGCATTGTAGATAGGCGGACAAATGCCGGGAATCTGGGAAGATGTGCCCTTTCTAACGTGTCCTGGATTGCATTGCTAGCCTTCAGGGAACCAGAGATTGTCACGTGGGGTCAAGACAAGGAGACTGGATGTAGATGCAAGTATTTAAATAATAATACAAATAATACAAAACAAAACCAAAGAAACCAAAAACACTAAGAAACACTGAACCAGGTTACAAAAACAACAGACATGAGGACAAACGACCGACATGGAGACAACACACCAAGCAAGCACAAAGGGAACCACAGGGAGTATAAGTGAACAAAGACTAACAAGGAATGCCTGGGAAGGGGTGGAGCTACAAACTAGGGACAGGTGAGGGGACTAACAATGGGGCGGAGACAGGAGAAGCCAAAAACCAAAACAAACAGAAGCACATGGAACAGGACAACAAAAGGCACATGGAAGTGACAAGAAACAGAAAACCAGAGAAAACAGACAAACATGGGCAAGACAAGGCAGGATGTGACAGAGATATGGAACCTGGAATCTCGCAAATTTGTATGCGACTTAGGTGCTCATCTGCGGTGGAAGTCTGGGGAGCTCCACAACTGCGCAAAAATGAGAGTAACTAACTTTACAGTCTATATTTTATAAAAGATTCTTATCGGCAATGTATCTGCCCAATGAGAAGCTGTTTAACTGATGCACATGGGGTCACTGAAAAATGACTTGGCTGTGATTATCGCAGTCACTCGACTCAAACAGCTGGCCTAACCCAAAACCACCCAGCACTGTAGAAATGTAGCTCATCTCAGTGTTTGGGCAGAAAGAACAACCCTCATTTTCCATATTCTTTTGCATCTGCTAGCTTTGCTAGTAGTGAACAGAGTGGTTAGCATGGTGCAGTTAGCATGGTGCAAATGAATCATGCTAATCAGTCCCATATTTTATATAAGATTCGTATCAGCAATGTTGCTGCCCAATGAGAAGCCATTTAACCGACTCACATGGTATCATTGTTCGAAAAATTGACCACATGGCTGGGTTGTTATTGTTCCGGTCGCTCAACTTAAATGGCTGAAACTAGCCAGCACTGTGGAAATAACCCAGCAAAATGACCCAACAAGCTCATCTCAGTGTTTGGGCAGAAAGAACAAGCCAGCATTTTCCATATCCTTTAGCATCTGCTAGCATTGCTAGTAGTGAACAGAGTGGTTAGCATGGTGCTAATGAAACACTAGGTGTTCCAGAGTTCCTTAGAATAATTTAGAGCACCACAATTTCACTTCTTTTATAGGATTATAGGATGTTATGCCCTCTTTCCAACCACACATAACTTTTTAATTTAGTCATAGACAAACAGCCGTCCAATATTTAATATTCGAAGCATTGTAGATAGGCACTGGCCTAACCCGACTGTAAAAATGTAGCTCATCTCAGTGTTTGGGTAGAAAGAACAACCTAGCATTTTGCATATCCTTTAGCATCTGCTAACATTGCTACTAGAGAGGAGTCCAGTTTGCATGGTCCAAATGAATCATGCTAATCAGTCCCACTAGGTGGTCCGGGGTCCCATAGAAATTTGGAGCACCATAACTGTGAACTTCACAGTCTGTATTTTATATAAGATTCTTATCTGCAATGTTGCTGCCCAATGAGAAGCCGTTTAACCGTCTCACATGGTATCATTGTTCGAAAAATTGACCACATGGCTGAGTTGTTATTGTTCCGGTCGCTCAACTCAAATGGCTGAAACTATCCAGCACTGTGGAAATAACCCAGCAAAATGACCCAACAAGCTCATCTCAGTGTTTGGGCAGAAAGAACAAGCCAGCATTTTCCATATCCTTTGGCATCTGCTAGCATTGCTAGCAGTGAACAGAGTGGACTCCAGTTAGCATGGTGCAAATGAATCATGCTAATCAGTCCCACTAGCTTTCATTTAATCATAGCTGTATTAGTATTTGATGAAGTGTTCTTTTAATTGACTTTAAATTGATTTTAATTCACGCTAATGCAAAATGCCGTTTATCACTTTTATTTTTTTTACGGCATAAAAGGACGACGGGCAAACAAAGGTGGATAAAGCTAGCCAAGGTCAGGAAACGCTCCTCACCTTAAGACGAATAAACGCACCCAATCTTTTCATTTCGATCACAAGTTTGTGTCCTCGTTGTAACCTGTCTCGGCTCGGCTTCAAATGAAGACAAAATGGCCTGGGAGGTAGATTTAATTTCCTCCTGTGCCTTGACGTGAGAACGAGAGCCAGCCCAGCAACAATGTGGCATCTGAATGCAATAATCTCAAATTAAGTCATACATAATTCAAGCCTTGTCATGAAGATGAATTAATAATTCAATAGATAAATAATTTACAAAATAATCAAATAAATAAATAATGACACGCCATAAATAACTCATCGGATTAGATCATTTCACGAAGCAACCTCGTGCCAGAATCAAAGATGTGACTGGTAATGCTGAGGACCTTTCTGCGCCTGTTTCTCTTATGGCCTTCGTCCTTGCTGTAAGACAGAAGTACGAGTTTTGGACCTGCTTTAAATGTTAATAGGCTGATGATTATACACTGATGGGGTAATAAGGGGGTAAAGAGTCTCAGGTATGGCTTATTATTAAGAGACCAAGGTAACACTTCACTGCAGGGTTCATAGGATTACATGACTGCATAAGCTCGTCATGACAACTGACATAAATCTACATAAACATAAAATTATGAAGGCTTGTTATAGTAGGTGTCATCTTTCAAAACAAGGTTCACTTCATCCGGTTCACTTCAGGGAACCTGAGTTATGGAACCCAGAATCTGGCAAATTTGTATCCGACTCATCAGTGATGGTGGTCCGGAGGGTTAGGGTTAGGTTAGGATAGGTTAGGCTTAGGTTAAGGTTAACGTTAGGTCAGAGTTAGGGTAGGGTTAAGATTAGGGTTAGGGTTAGGATTTAAGGTTAGAGTTAGGGTTTAGGGTTAGGTTAAGATTAGGGGTTATGGTAGGGTTAAGGTTGGGGTAAGTCAGAGTTGAGGTTAGATTTAGGGTTAGGGGTTAAGGTAGGGTTTAAAGTTAGGGTTTAGGGTTAGGATTTAGGGTGAGGTTAGGTCAGGTTGGGTTAGGATTAGGGTTAGGTCAGGGTTAGGGTAACATTTAGGGTTAGGTTAGGGTTGGGTTAGGTCAGGGATAGCATTAGGGAAGGGTTAAGGTTAGGTTTAGGGTTAAGTGTTAGGGTCAGGCTTAAGGTTAGAGGTTAGAGAACCATCCAGATCCAAAAGTGGCTGCCTAGTGTTATCGGTTCTTTAGGGAATAAGTCATGATCATTGAGCCAGATTAAAATTTTATTTGGATTCCAAATTATTTATACCAATTGAGGTTTTCTGGAGTGGTGCCATAGAAGAACCACCTCCAGGTCCCTAAAAAAAAAACCTTTTCCTTGGGTGTTTGATAGAAGAACCTGTGTGAGTGTGAAGAACCTTTTTTAAAAGAGTTTAAAGAGCCGCCACAAAATGGTTCTAAGGAGGACCGTTACATTGAAAAAAAGAACCTTTATCTGAAGGTACTTTGAATTGTATGTCTAGTATTTACAAAAATGGTTCTCTAGAGAACTATCCAGATCCAAAAGCAGTTCTTCAGTGGCGTTGCGCAAATTGATTCCAGTTCTTTGGGCAATAATATAATAATTTAAAATTTATTTGGATCATTTTGGTGCAATTCCAAATGAGGGTTCTTTGGAGTGATTCCATAGAGGAACCATATCTAGTTCCCTAAAAACCCTTTCCATTGATGGTTGTTTGAAGATGCATTTTTGTATATAAGGTGTGAAGAGTCCAAAGAATCGCCACAATGGTAAAGTAATGGCTATTTATCAGTTAAAGGCTTTCTAAGAACCATAGCCAAGAAACCAAACGAGTTTCTTATATGGCATTGCACAAAGAACCATTTGTGGCTGAGTGTACGGAGGATCCATCAGCTTTAGCACAATAAGGGCTTGAGGACTCCGCTTTGTCTGTGGTCCTGTCCCTCTTCTAATCATGTGAATCAGTCGCTCGGCGTCAGTGCGTCATGCATTCCCGCACTGGTACCTTCCCAGGTCACGCCACGCTGTCAGACACACAGATCAGGCCTGTGTCTTGCCCTTTGAGCGAGGGGGCGGTCAGAACGAGGCAGTGCGTGCCAGTGGTGGCAACGCTGCCCCAGTTCCCCTCCCCTGGGCCTCCAGCAACCATCTGGCTGCCATTCCTGCTGCAAACACACACACAGGCTCCACATAGTTGTCAGATGCCACAGCAACCGTGCCCCAGCCTCTACCCATAATGCCTTATTGATAGTATTCTTATTTGAATATTCAGTGCACAGGCGTAGATTGGGGGATTGGGGGCGGGGATGTGTGGGGCTGGGGTGGTCATGTCTGTCCCAGTGTTGGGAGAGGAGTTAATTGTGCTCCCCAGTAATTCCTGTTTCCACTTTATACATACTTTGATACATATTAATGTATTATTGGGAAAAGCTTATGGCAACTTAAGTGTATTTAATATGTAATTCTTAAGGTGCTAATGACATGAAATTTTCCCCAGATGTCGATAATAACCCATCCGATCCGCACATGCAAAGAAATCAAACCATAGATGTCCATAAATGAAGTTATGTGTAATAATGAGAAATGACACAGTGAAAAAGGATTGTACACGCTTACTGAAATTTATTTAATACTTGGTATAAAAGCCTTTGTTGGTGATGACAGCTTCAAGGCACCTCCTGTACGGATAAACTAGTCACACGCCTTGCTCAGGTGTGATTGTGGCCCATTCTTCCACACAGACACTCTTCAAATCCTGAAGGTTCCGTGGGCTCCTTCTATGAACTCTGAGCTTCAGTTCCCTCCACAGTTGGACTCAGGTCCGGTGATTGGCTGGGCCGTTCTAGCAGCTTTATTTTCTTTCTCTGAAACCAATTGAGAGTTTCCTTGGCTGTGTGTTTGGGATCGTTGTCTCGCTGAAATGTCCCCCCTCGTTTCATCTTCATCATCCTGGTAGATGGCAGCAGATTTTTATCAAGAAGGTCTGGGTACATTTGTCTTCCTTCAATCATATGAAGCGTGCCAGTGCTGTATGCTGAAAAGCAGCCCCACACCATGATGTTCCCACCTCCAAACTTCACTGTTGGTATGGTGTTTTTGGGGTGATATGCAGTGCCCTTTGACCTCCAAACCTGGTATGTATTATGGCATCCAAAGAGCTCAGTTTTGGTCCATCTGACCAGATGATGTTCTCCCAGGCTCCCAGGCACAGACTAAATGTTGTTGAGCAAACGCGCCTCAATATGCTTATTCTTCAGCAGTGGAGTCTCGCGTGCCGAGCGTGCGTACAGGCCATGGAGGTCGAGTCATTACTTATTGTTTTCTTAGAAACAGTTCTCTTGAAACAGCTCTCCACAGGTGGTCCTTGGCTCTTGGACAACTCTTCTGATAATTCTTTTCACTCCTCTGTCTGAAATCTTGCGGGGAGCTGGTCATGGCCGGTTTATGGGGAAATGATGTTCTTTCCATTTCCGGATTATGGCCCACAGTGCTCACTGGACCCTTCAGTAGTATAGAAATTCTCATGTAACCAGTGCCATCAGTATGTTCTGCAACAATAAGGCTGTGAAGGTCTCGAGAGAGCGCTCACTGGGTTTACCCATCATGAGATGTTTCTTGTGTGGCACGCTGGTAATGAGATACCTTTTTATAGGCCGTCAGTTGAACCAGCTGATATTAATTTGCACTAAGTGGCAGGATTGCTTTCTAATTACTGATAGAGTTCAGTTGGTGTCATGACTTCCCATGGCTTTCTGCACCTCTCTTTCTTCATGTGTTCAATCCTTTTTCCCTGTGTCATTTCTCATTATTACACATAACTTCATTTATGGACATCTATGGTTTGATTTCTTTGCATGTGTGGATTGGATGGGTTGTTACCGACATCTGGTGAGAATTTCAATAGCACCTTTAGAAATATATTTACTTAGAAAATTGGTGACGTGTTCAATACTTATTTCATCCGCTGTATAAATATATATATATACAGTATACGTATTAATTGTATTTAGGATATAATACTAATAGTAATATATGTTATTACACTTGAAGTATATTATAAAATATGTAGGGGAGAGTGGGGTGAGTTGTGCCAGTTTTTACTTAAAGTGACTTTAAAGCAAGGCCATGACAGTAATGCTCCCAACTAAAGTATGTACACATATTTCAGGATGTGGTGCATCTCTGAGAACAATCACTTTGGATCTGAAATATAGTGTTTAAGAAATATAGCTTTCTGAAAAAAAGTGGTCTCGTGGCACAACTTGCCCCCGGTGCGGGGTAAGTTGTGCCTTTGGAGAGAATACGTTGGGGTAAATTGTGCCATTGATTATTGAAATAATACAGTATATTTTGATCTCAGAAACTGTAATGCTATATAAAAGCTATACTAATTCAATACAAAATTACTCATTTAAGG
>CM067497.1:22150237-22188739 GCA_034552555.1 Semaprochilodus insignis
AAAGCAAGGCCATGACAGTAATGCTCCCAACTAAAGTATGTACACATATTTCAGGATGTGGTGCATCCCTGAGAACAATCACTTTGGATCTGAAATATAGTGTTTAAGAAATATAGCTTTCTGAAAAAAAGTGGTCTCGTGGCACAACTTGTCCCCGGTGCGGGGTAAGTTGTGCCTTTGGAGAGAATACGTTGGGGTAAATTGTGCCATTGATTATTGAAATAATACAGTATATTTTGATCTCAGAAACTGTAATGCTATATAAAAGCTATACTAATTCAATACAAAATTACTCATTTAAGGTTTATTTAAAGTTATTTTACATCAAAGGCCTATTTTCTACAAGCCTGTTGCGCCACATGAGCACATCAAAGGTCAACTTTCTTAAAGTCCCCAGCAGACAGATCCACGTCACCATCATCATCATCATCATCATTCTGGACATCTGAACTCTCATAGTCAGTGGTGTCGTTAAGTGGAATGGAAATGTCACTCTCTTCTGAGCTACTGGAGACAACCACTTTCTTTTTTGGTTTGGTTGGTTTCTGGTTTTCTCTTTCACTGCTCTGTCCATGGTCTCTAGAGGTGTGGAAACCCTGCCTGTTTTCCTCTTATAACTTTGTGGCATGATGGTCTATTTCTATTTTTCGTCTAAAATTACGAATGTCACATAGTTTTAGTGATAAAATGTACGAATTCAATGTACAATTACAATAAAATAGTATGTTTAAAATATTCATAAGTGGGGGTGAGTTGTGCCACTGGCACAACTTAACCCAGGCCCTTTGGCACAAATCACCCCAACCCCATCATTTTGGAAAAAATCCATCATCCAACAGTTTTGAGCTAACATCATGCTAGCTGTATAGACTCATAGTGTAGCTTACCAAAGCACTAAAACGTGTGTGAAATGTTTTCAAACTTGTCTACAACTGTCCAGACACAACAATCAAAAAAACTTGATCATAGAAATTTTACTTTGAAAGGCAAAAAACAGTTTTTTGAGCTTAAATGTGCTTATCTCTCATGCAATGAGGCTCTTTTCTTTGCAGGATGAGTAAAATGGCTGACTCCTCAAAATGTGTGGTCACATAACCAATTTCTTGTATAGTTCCATAGAAACAGGGGGTGGCACAACTTCCCCGCTGGCACAAATCACCCCACTTTCCCCTACTTATACTTAAAGGAGCAATATGTACAGTGTAAGATGATGCAATCTGTTCAATTCATATTCCACACATTCCTTCCTCTTCCTTCTTCAGCCCCACACCCCCAAATTTCCTTACAGGTTGAAAGAACTGTAGCAAGTTTAGCATCAAACTTCATCCCTTTACTCGCCAAGAGCGTCTCCAGTAGCTACAGTGACTCACTATCACCTCTTGAAGTACAAAGTGGTATTACAAGATATGACATTCCAAGGCTAGCTGGTTAGCATGCCAACTACTTCGGTAGATATCTCTGCAACACCATACACAGACGTCTTTCTTTCGTTTTTTACTTCTTTTGGGCCATTTCTCATGGAAGCTACACACAATTTAAAGGGCTACAAAAATGGAGAAATCATCAAAAGAATAGCTGAACAAATAGTTCTACCTAGAAGTTGCACCCAGACTGACCCAACAGCCATGACTGCGGACATTCAGCGAGCAGTGATGTTCCATGAGTCATCGTGTTAGTGCCAGCACCATTAGCAGACGGCTGCGCGACGCAGGACTACATGCACACAGACCGCTGCGACAACTGTCCTTAACACCACGTCAACGTCACCAAAGACTGCAATGGTGTCGTGCCAGACTGTCATGGAGTGACTCAGAATGGCAGCGGGTCATCTTCAGTGACGAGTCCCGCTTTTGTCTTGGTGGAGACGGCCAACGAATCCGTGTGTGGAGGCACCGTGGTGAGCGCCAAGATGAACGGTTTGTTGTCACACATCACACATCCAGAAGGCCTGGCGTCACTCCACCTCCACCCCTACCGCACCATCTGCAGGAACTGTGTGAGGATATTCAAGCTGCATGGGATGGATTATCACAGGACACCATTAGGAACCTCTACAACTCCATGCCGAGACGTCTGGCATGTTGGGTTAGCAAACATGGAGGCCCGACACCATACTGAGAGACACTACTTCTGTATGTGTAGCTCAATAAATATTGATCATATCAGTCTAAATGTATCATCATTTATTGATCCTGGTAAGCTTTATCTTCCTTCCCAACAGCACTGAGATCCCATACCTCCTTCTGGGTGCAGCTATTCGGCTGGGTTGGGAGGGGTGGTATGACACCCCCAACACTGAAATGAAAACTACTCCAGCGATACTGTGCAAATCTTGGGAATCCAGGTGAGATAATAAAGGCAACCGAAGGAGAAGATGATGTTTTGTGAGATAGAGTGAGGGAGGGATACGATTAATAATCAAAGCCAGCCAAAAAGGCCAAGCTTTAGCCTATTAGCGTGTCACGGACCGGCCGAGGATTATGCGTTCCTTCTGCAACGTACGTCGCGACTACTTTGAAGGCTCATCCGTTTGAGGGTTCCTAGCATGACTAAAGGACCAAAAATACGGTTATGAATTCAGATTTTCTGTCTGTCAGCGGATAATGCGAGCCGTCCTCTCCTCCGGTTTAAATCCATTCACAACTGATCACAAACAATGAGAGTCCAGAGGAGGGAAAAAACACGCGCAGGACACAAAGATTAATTAAAAAACAAATGTACAATGGCCACATGAATTGTTTCAATGGCAGCCAGCGCGTGCGCGTGCGCGCGTGTTTGTGTGTGGATGCGGAAACGCCAGAGAAATATTTATGAGGGGAGCGCAGGACGGACAGCGCTTAAGATAAAACAGTCGAGAAATGTGCAACAGACAAAAAACAGCGGATCTGGAATGGTGAGGAAAAGCCTAATGAAGCCAGCTGGGCCCGATCCAGCCAAGCAGAGGAGCGGAGAGGAGGAGGAGGAGGAGGGGAAGGATTGATAGGAGAGGAGGAGAGGAAGAGAGGTGGAGGGTTGGGGGGTGGAGAGAGGAGAGGAGAGACAGAGGAAGACATGAAGGATGTATGGCTGTTCAGACTGCTGTATTGTATCAGGAGGCAGCAGTAGGTAGACTTCTTCCAAACTCGAGGAAAAGACGCTCCATGCCAAGCACACGGCATCTGCTAATCACGCCGCAATTACTAGCCTAATAGATGTTTTTTTTCTCTCCTCTCGTCCTTTTTTTCTTTTTTTTGGTCCCCCTGCTTTTCCACCCAAAAAATTCCGCCATGTTGCAAGGACAGAATTCAGAGCTAGCCTTTTGGAGGATACGATGGCTGATCTTGTTCTCTTTTATGGTGCCATCGCAAAGTTAATATTAGGTTTTTAGAAAGTAGTTAAATTCCTAGATAAGGAAGAAAAAATCTATCAGAATTTTTGGATTTTTTTAATTAAAAAAAAAAAAAAATCCAATTAACACAGTGGACGTAGTTCAGCAATTTCGACCCAGTGGCTTTCAGAGGATATGGCACCTGATCTTCTCTTTTAAAAAGTTTTTTTTTTTTAATCATAAAAAAGGAACAATGCCCCTAAAATCTGCCATGTTTTGAAGTCACAATACAAAATTCAGTTGAAACTTTTCCAAAGATATGACGACTGATCTTGTCCTCTTTTATGGTGCTATCTCAAAGCTTTGAGATGATGGTTTTTAGAAAGGACTTAAATTCCTAGATAAGAACCTAGGATCTAAAGTTTTGGATTTTACCATTTAAAAAAACTAAAATCCAAAAAAATCTGGAAACATCTTGGACACAGTTCATCAATTCCAACCCGGTGGCTTTCAGAGGATATGGCACCTGATCTACTTTTTAAACAAGAAAAAGTTGAAAAAGTTTTATCATTAAAAAAATAATTTACCCCTAAAATCTGGCATGTTATGAAGTCAGAATACAAAATTCAGTTGCAAAATTTGCAGAACATATGATGACTGATCTTGTTGTCTTTTATGGTGCCATCTCAAAGCTAAGTTTAGGAAATGCTGTTTTAGAAGGTAGGCTAATCCATAGATAAGGGAAAATATGTTAATTATATCTGAACTTTTTTATTTAAGGAAAAAAACCCAAAAAACTCAAATTCAACAAAAAAAGTCTGGACACTTCTTGGACACAATTCAACAATTCCGACCTGGTGGCTTTCAGAGGAGCACCTGATGTTCGCCTTTAAAGGTTTAGAATACGGTAGATTTTTAGAAAGCATTCAAATCTCTGTAGACAATAAAGAAATATTCTCAGTAATCTCTGATTTTTTAAAAGATTTTAAAATATTTTTTTACCAGAGTAACTGAGGATTGTGAGGATTGGAGACCATGGATTTTAGAGATTGTAGCATTTTGAAAGTTGAAAAAGGGACAGAAGAAAACCCCCAATAATTTTGGTCTTTTTTGTTTTATCATAAAAAAAAGGATTTTAACCCCAAAACCTGATATACTGCAAGGATATAATTCAAAATTCTGTTGCAGTTCAACATTTTAGAAGAAATGATGGCTGATCATTGTCTCCTTTATGGTGTCATCTCAAAGCTAAGTTTAAGAAACACTGTTTTTTAGAAAATTTCTAGATAAAAATGATCTATTATCTAATAGTTGTTATTAGTCAATTGCCTCTAAATTTATGGATTTTTAAATTAAAAAAATCTAAAATCCAACATACAAATCTAAACAGATGAGCAGTTTTGACCTGGTGGTTTTTAAAGGATATGGCAACTGATCTTCCTCCTTAAAAGTCTAATGCTAGGTTTAGAAGACCGTAGGTTTCAGAAAGCATACAAGTCTATACAAGATAATAAAGGAAAGAATCCCAATAATCTCTGTTTTTTTAAGGTTTTAAAATAGACTGACCAGAGTTAACTGGAGTAGTGTTGGTGACCATAGGTTTACTGTAGCATGGGAGATCAGTTGAAAAACGTACAGAAAAAAATTCAATTTCCAAATTTCTGAATTTTCAGATTTTTTAATTTAAAGTTAAATTAACAAACAAATCTGGACACATGAGCAGTTTCAACCTGATGGCGTTCATGATTGTCTCTTCAGAAGTTGAAAGACTGTAGATTTTAGACAACATGCAAATCTTTGTTTAGGAGATTCTGGACTTTAGAAAGAAGTCGAAACTCTTTCTCTTTCAAAAAATCATTATCATCATCTTGGACACAGTGCAGCAATTTTGGCCCGGCTTTCAGAGGATATGGAGGCCGAAGCCTGATCTTTTCCTCTTTTAAAGTCTAAGAGCTTTTAAGGTGGAGAAGATCATCAATCATTTGAAAATGGGACATTTTTGTTTTATCATTAAAAATGAATTTCACATATAAAATGCCAGTTCATCAATGCAATTCATCTTGACGTTCAGCCGGAGGTTTTCAGAACATAGGAGGCCACAGTCTGATCTTTTATTCTTTTAAAGCTTGATTTGTTAGACAGCAGGTGAATGGGAAAGAAAAAAATCCAAGGAACTTCAACTTTTTTTAAATTGGAAAGCTAATTGGTAGAAAATGTATGTAAAATTGGTAGACAATGTACAAAAAATTGACTAATTTTTCTTTTTTTTTCATTAAAAAAACAGGCTTTTTTACGGCCTTAAAACTGAGTTTAAAAAACTTTTAGAAAGTTGACAAATTACTAGAGGACATGGCGGCTGTAGCCTGATTTTTCTCTTTTGCAGTACAAAATTTTGGGTATAAGAGATTTTGGTATATATAGTATACCAAATATATATATATATTTGAATTACATTTTTTTTGTTGCTGTTATACAGTTATACATTTAGATTACAATGGTAAAATAGTAATGTGAACTTTTAAGCTAATAAACTACATCTATTACTGCTGTGAGATTATTTATAACCTAATAGTGAAGAACGCTGGTTAGAGAGGTGGAGTTTTGCCTAGGGACCCAACAGATTTCAGAATCACCACAGTTTATAATGAACCATGCTTATTATGACTCGACACACGAACTTCCAACAAACGTGAGAGTAAGTTTTAAAGCAGGTTTTAAACAAAAATCTTCAGCGTCAACGGCTTATCAAACACATTGGGGGAAGATTCTAAGTACTTTGCTGTAAAACTGTCGCTCTATGACTTGTATTGTAGGGTAGTTTGTAAAGGAACGCAATTAGATCAAACAAAATCAACACACACTCGGTCTGTTTGCTGAATATTCACCTCAATATTCTCTTATTATTCAGGAAGATGGTGCCAAACCATTACAACTCTGCTTATCAGTTCGAACCCATGTGGATGAAGCTAAGGCCGAAATATTCATAACGTAAGAGCTTCGTTCGCTTTGGCAAAAAACATCACCCGTGGTCTCGAGGGGTGGCGAAGAGGTACTGCTTAAAACGAGCCTCGATAGAGAACGCAAATTGAAATTTTTATTTCCCAAAGCCACAGTAGATCCTTAAGTGCATACTTTTAACAGGCTTTATTAGGCCCCCGCGCTCTTAACCGGGCGACGAACAATTTGTGACAAAGGAAAAATGTTGTAAAACAACCTAGAGGAACGGCGAACATGAAACAGCCGAACGAGGAAATGAAAGCAACATTTTGCTACCGCCCGCCACATGCTGTGGAACTGGCTGTTTTTTTCATCTGTGTAGTCGTGTTGTAATTGGAATGCATGGACACTGCATTAGCAATGGACAGAGTGCTAATTATGCGAGTAGTCCCACACTCATGACTGTTTCTACGGTTGTTTTATTTTTTTTTTCTCTTCACTCCTCTCTATGTACAGTGTGTTCACATATGCATATGTTGTTTTTTTCCCTTCCTCCGCTGCGATTTTCACCTAATTTGCTGCAGCAAAACCGGATCCTTCGTTCCCGCGTTATTATTTATCTGCCTCTTCAAACAAATCTCCCCGCTTTAAACTTCCGGCATTAAGCGACATTAACATATGGGTCCGCGGCTTTAAATTCAGTCCGTAAAAATCCGAGCCGTCTATTACACACGTTTTCCCAATGTATAAATTGTCCTTCCATGATAAAACAGTCTTCCCTTGGGGGTTCCGTAGTAAACGTTCGGAACTCGTTACTGCTGGCTGTGTTTCTCTCCTTCTTTCGTTCTCACTTCTCTTTCGGGTACAGTAACATGAACGCCCAGTCTTCTTTTCGCTCCCTTCTAACGCCATCCCAGCCATTACCGACCCTGGACTGGGTTTGAGACAGGCCACTGTAGAGGTCATGCCCCCCCAAGCATCAGACTGAACAGTGCTGCGCTCGCAGCCAGAAAGCCTTCAATTATGCAAGAAGCCACAAGCTAGAGTTTCCTACCTTCCAGCTGAAAACAAAGCTAGGCTGTAGGTCAGGAGACGCTGACCTTGGCGGCCTACTGAACACTTGGTGTTAGTGTAAAGACAGCATTAGTGTGCTCCAGCCCGTGTCCCTCGTGCCTACATGCTAATTATGCTAAACCTTCCCCTGCAGGGAACATCATATCGCAGCATCAGCACCAACTTTGCAAGACTTTACAGCCATAACATTAAACCACCTCCTTGTTTCTGCACTCAGTGTCCATTTTATCAGATCCACTGACCATATAGGAGCACTCTGTAGTTCCACAGGTACAGACTGTAGTCCATGACCGCCTACAGGACCACCACTGAGCAGGTATTATGTGGGTGATGGATCATTCTCAGCACCTGCTGGACACCTCAGTGTCACTGCTATACCAAAACTATACAGCCAACAGCGTCCTGTGGGCAGCATCCTGTGACTACTGATGAAGGACTAGAGGATGACCAACACTGCACTGTACAGCAGCAGATGAGCTATCGTCTCTGACTGTACATCTACAAGGTGGACCAGCAAGGTAGGAGTGTCTAATAGAGTGGACAGTGAGTGGACACAGTGTTTAAACACTCCAGCAGCAGCACTGCTGTGTCTGATCCACTCACACCAGCACCACACACACTAACACACCACCGCCACCTCAGTATCACCGGAGCGCTGAGAATGATCCACCACCCACATACTACCTGCTCTGTGATGGTCCTGTGGGGGTCCTGACCACTGAAGAACCGAGTGAAAAAGGAAAAACAAAGTTAGTAATAGTTTGTGCTGTCTTAGAACCATTTCTAAAAGGGTTCTTTGAGGAACCATATCATTTAACCATGCAAAAAAACCCCAGAACATTAACTTCACTAAAGAACCCTTGGAGAACCATTTTAGGGGGGTTGTTAAAGAACTATATGGAGAGTCAAATGGTACGTATAATTACGTATAATGATGAGGTTCTTTCAAGTTTGAAAAAGGTTCTTCACACTTGTATAACTATCCAATGAAAAATTCTCTAGAGAACCAAATGACTAGCTTGGAATTTCATTAAAAAAAAAAAAACAGGGAGGTGACCATTATATTACGCTTAATGTTGTTTAAACTCATTTACAAAAATGTTTCTTTTGAGGATCATAGACAGAAAGGTTCTCTAGAGAACCAAACAGTCCTTAGCTGGTTCTGAAGGGAAAAACTTTAACGAGTGGCTTAACTTTATATTATGTGAATATCTTCTAAACTTCAAAAAGGCTCTTTAACATTCACAAATCTCATTTAAAATGTTTCTTAAAAGAACCACAGACTGAAAATTGGTAAAGGGAACCGGAAGTGGTTCTTCTACACTGTTAAACAAGATGTCTTTTCAGGGGTTCTTTACAGTACCGTCAACCAAAACCAGTTGCATGCCTAAAGCGTTATTTGCATAATTAAAAGGGATGTTCAGCTTGATGGAGAATGTGCTGTATATGCTTCTAGGACCTTTATGAAAATGGTTCTATGTAGCACCAATAAGGGTTCTTCCATTGTTACGATGTCATGCTTGTAACAATAGAAGAACCCTTGTAACAAGAACCCTTATTATTAGTGTATGTTATCACTCCAAGGAACCCCTGTGGTACTTGATACTGAAATGATAGAATGCTAGCAATCCACGTTCTTTAAAAAACCCATGTGCATAAACGAGAATATTGTCTCCCAACAATCTATGAGCTGTACGTTCTTGAAAAACCCAGAAATGGAACCAGTAGTTGCAGATGTCAAGATGGCAGTAAATACGGAGAACCTCACTTGATTAACTGCCATTATGTTTTCACCTTGTTTTACCCAAGTTCAGAGTATTCCCCCTACTCTTTTCCCATCTCCTCAGCTTCCCTCCATCTCCCCTCATCTCAGGCTAAATGAGACACACACTTCTTCCCTCACTCTGTAATGACGCTCAGCTCTCCGATGAGCGTCTGGTACATGGTGTTATGGCGCGTAAGGGCTGCTGGGGTTCTGCAGCGTACGGTGAGACCCACCGCTGACTAACCCCGTGATCCCGCTGAGCTGTCGTTCTGTTTTAACCCCTGAAAGTCCTGAGTTATTACAGTTGTTTTGGTATACTATTGAAATGTAATTATGCAATTAGGTAATTATGTAATGAAATAATTAGTTATGTAATGAATTGCATTCACATGCCGTCAATTTCATCATACAACCATGTACCTCACGCTTATTCTTCAACTTAATTCGAAACCCAGCAGCTGGCTGTCATACTGCACAATAAAACGAGTCCAGAATTTACTTGATGTACGATCTTGTTACATGAACTTACAATGAAATTTAAGAACGTATCCTGTAATATAAAAGATTTAGATACCTGTATATACAAATTTAATATCTTTTCTGTTTGTCGAAAAATGCCTAAAATTATGGAAAGAATATAAAAGATGTTTTTTCTTTCATGCCTGTAAATTATAATAAAGTGTCTCGTCTTGACTTGACTAATTTCCTAAGTTATAATGAGTTACTAAAGTTGAGCTGCTAAATTTTTGACAGAAAGCTAGCTGTTAATTCATTTACTGTTTCATCACTAAAAGTCAATGTTTTAACAACAAAAGTTGTTATTGATATACTAAGTTATTATTTGACCATGTTAATAATTAAGTTCACATTAACAAGTTTTCAATTATTTATTTTGCAAAATTTTCTAGAAATTAAGTGATTGCCTCAAGATTATAAGTACAATATAAGAGACAATATGTCATTATTTTGAAAAGTAAAACATTATTTTGACATAGTAAGTCTTTATTACCGGATACTAAGTTCAACACTAAGTCTCAGTATCTCAAAATTAGGACTATATCTCAAACTTTAGTTCTTTTTTTTTTGAGATGCTATGTCAAATTAATGTTTAGTATTTTAGGTAACTAGGTACCTAGGTAATAAGATACTAAATCATTATTATGACATAGTATAATCATTATTGTCTTGAATTATTGCCTTAATATCTAAAACAGGAAAAAAACTTGAAATGTCAAATGGCTTTATTCTTTAAGATTTTGAGACACTATATTAAATACAATTTTACTATATTATAAGAATGTAGACGTTACTTTAGGATTGTCATTGAGACACTATTTGTACCTAGTATGTCATTAAAACCAGATACGTCACTGTATAAGTCACTGTTTCAATATTGTAAGTCAATATTTTGACACATGTAGTAAATAATATGTTTATTTTCTCAAAATATTGGCTTAATATCTCAAAATTGGGACTATATCTCAAACTTTAATCTTTTAAATTTTGAGATACTATCTCAAATAAATGCATTACTAAATAAATAGAAGTATTTCAGGACTTTAGATCATTGTTCTGAGATACTTAATCATTATTTTGGCGTAGTATATCATTATTTCCCTGAAATATTGCCTTAATATCTTAAAAAAGAAAAAAAGCAAATTGTCAAATCAATGACTTTTTTCTTCAACATTTTGAGATACTATGTCAAAATCAATTTGACTAAATTTTAAGAAAGTAAGTCGTTACTTCAGGATTCTAAGTCACTGACACACTGAGTAATTATTTTGAAAAGTAAATCATTATTTTGACATAGCAAGTCGTTATTACCAGATACTAAGACACTGTTTTTTTTTTTTTTTAATTTTCAGAAAACAAGTCATTATTTTAACATAAACGAGTCACAGTTTTAAGTCAAAATTTTGACATACTATTGATAAAACAGAAAACAGCTTGTTGGTAGGAATGATCTGGCGGGAACGATCTTCTATATAAACGTGTTCTGGATTGACAGTTTACAATCCACACTTTCAACTGAATTTCTCTTCTTGCTTCGTCTGTTTCTCCAGGTGAACAGTATGGCTTTTCTCTCGGAATGTGCCTTCGCGAGCCCGTTAAGAGCGTGTTTAGCAGTTATCCGTGCACTTAATTATTCAAATGCTACACCGATGTAAATGAGCACGAACATGACAGGATTAAATATTTGGGGCGGTGGAAACAATGGAGGTTTGAGAGGAGGACTCCAGTCAACTGTCAGCTGATAGAGCGAGAGGAGGCCTGTGCGGCGCGTGACAGCAGCTCAGCAGCCTGAGTTTGCATTTCCTCTACTCTGAGCGGAAGGAGAAGACGGGGGAGACTTTAGTGCAGTAATTGAAAAAAAGGAAAAAAAGGAAAAAAAAGAAAGGCATGTTCCATAGCATAACGCCTCCCAGCACGTTCAAGGCCTGCCCCGTCTCTTTGGTTGCTGGGCTTTTTTGGCAGGACGTGGAGCTTTAAAGTAATGTATGGGCATACGTGGGCCCTTTTTTAGGCGAGATGGTAAAGAAGCCTGTAACCTGATTTCAGGGATTGAGTTGATTTTTGTGCACGTCAGACAAAACTCGTTTTAATCTCGTTAAACAAAAGAGATCTCGAAAACGAGAGAAGAAAAAGAAAAACACGGATACTTTTCAGGCGAACAAATAGGTTCCGCCAAACAAAAGCGGGAACAAAGGCCTGGGTGGAAATGAAAATGTTTTTTTTTTAGTGTGTACAGACAGGCAAACAAAAGGGGGGGCCGCCGCTGACACTTTTTCGGTGGTCTTTGTCTGCGGATCACGAACGTACGAGGGTGTGAATGTGTGTGTACAGCAGGTGTGTGTTTCCCAGCGTAAGTACATTGTTAAGACATGAGCAACAGAATCTCATTTGCCAGGGCTGGGAGGAGAGAGCAGGGGTCCGGGGGGACTGAGATAGGGGGGCTTTGCTTTGTCTGGAGCTCAGGCCCCGGAGACCTGCGCTGTGTCAAAGTGTCTCTGCGGGGCGGGTGGCTCGGAGTGCCGCCGCAAGAGCTGGCAGCAGCTGCTGGAAGCTACCGGAAGCTACCGGAGTCTGGGGAGATGGCATGTCCGGCAAAGGCCTCATTTTTGCATGGTGCAGGTGTCTAGAGGTCAACGCCAGCTTCAGGGCTTCCGGAGCGAGACCTCTACACTCCATGATATGCCTACAGACGTGTTGAATATACTGTATATGTAATGTAAATGCTTGAAAATGACTAAAAATAAATCAAGTTTTAAAAAATGCATATAATTGTAAAAAATAATGAAATATTTAAAAATAATGATCAATAATTGAAAAATGATTTTCAATTTAAAAAATTGAAAAATTGCAAAAATGATTTTTAAAAAATTAAAAACATTAAATGGAAAATGTGTGTTCCTTATATTTTATGCAATATTTTATTTTATTTTCCAATATGTTATAAAAATGTCAGAATATATATTTTCTTTGTATTTTAATATAATATATAATTTTGTAGTGTATATACAAACATACCCAGAAACAAACAAATAAAAACTGTACTTATGTCACTACCAAAGTGGAAAATTGTTTTCCTTTCTTTATCCAACGTGCTGCATTTGTAGAAACACATCAGAATGAATTCCTCCGCAGCTTGCCTCCGCCGCGCTGACCTGTGCCCAGACATTATATAAGAGCAGATGAAAGCGCTAAGCAGCTCCTGTGTGCTGCGGGAACGTCTCTATCAGCGCTCCCCAGGGACACGGAGGGGGCTTGTCAGAGAGCAGCTCCGCTGAGGCACGGCCCTCCCCAGGCTCCGAGCGCGAGGAGAGCGCACCGTTTATTTAGTGTTAATCGACTCAACCCTCACTCTGCCATTGTTCTGGGGGATGGCTCGCTCTCCTCTGCAGCCGGCCTGGGAGGGAATTAGCCACCATGTCCTTGCCGCCTAAAGGCCGAATTAAGGCTGATTCAGGGCTGATTTACACTCGCGCATAAATGTGTTTGCATTGGGACGCAGATGAGGTTTATGGGTAATGATAGCTTGCAGAGGAGCAGAGATGTACACCTCCGAAGTCTTAACTATGCATTGTGCGACTCCGCGGTGCAGTGCATCAAGCAAAGGCTGATTTAGTGCTAGTTCAGAACTAAAAAAGTCTGGCATAAAAATATCTTTGCAGGCTCAGAAGTTAAGAGACTCACGTCCGACTTGAGTCTTGAGTGTCGGAGATGAGTCCGAGTCAAGACTCTGAAGTGTGAGTCTGAGTGGAGTCTCTGAGGTGCGAGTCTGAGTTGAGTCCTGAGTCTCTGAGGTGTGAGTCCCTGTAAAACCTCTGAGGTGTGAGTCCAAGTCAAGACTCTGAGGTGTGAGCCTTAGTTAAGACTCTGAGGTGTGAGTCCAAACTGAGTCTTGAGTCTCTGGGCTGCAAGTTCAAGTCAAGACTCTGAGGTGTGAGTCTGAGTGGAGTCTCTGAGGTGTGAGTCCGAGTCAAGACTCTGAGGTGTGAGCCTTAGTCAAGACTCTGAAGTGTGAGTCTGAGTGGAGTCTTTGAGGTGTGAGTCCGAGTTGAGTCCTGAATCTCTGAGGTGTGAGTCCCTGTAGAGNTCTTTCTGAAGCAAAGCTCTGCCACGGGCATCTTCACATAAGGCACAGTCTAAACCTAAGAGAGCTAAACCTCCTCCTTGCTGAGGCGTGATCAGCTTATGCCATCTGATAGCCTTCTGATTCTAAGAAGCTTGTGGGTACTTCTTTAAACAAAGAGACGCACACGAGGAAATAAAGAAAGAAAGAAAGAAAGAAAGAAAGAAAGAAAACGAGAGAAAGAGACAGCAGTATTGACATCCTTGAAGATGCAGCCTCACGCCTACCACCTAAGGTGGCCTAGATCAGGCCTTGCTCAGTCTCGTGACCTACAGCGCCTGCTCTACATCTGCATCTGGTTTGTAGATCCTTCAGATAGGCGCGCTTCCAAAGCAGATGCAGCTCAGGCTGTACGTAGTAGGCCACCACGTGAAGAAACCAGAAATGGAAGGCTCAGGTACGCTGAAGTCTGATGACACAGGATGATAAGCATCCTTTCATCAACCCCAACCCCCCATCCTGTTTTCTTCTGCACTCGGCGCCGCTGCGTTCCTCAGCTGTCGAAGTTCTCCAACCTGTTGGCGACGACAGAGTTAACTTCCCTGACGGCGTCCATTGCGTCTTAAAGCAAATAATAATCACTCATTGTTGGAGGTAAATGCTTTCAGCAGGTGCACATACACGCCCACCCCTCCTTCCCACCCACCGCGGCGGGCACCCATCAGGCGCAGATGCGCCCATGAAAGGGGGCACGTCGCGTACCTCGCGCCAGATAAACGCAAAAAACCGTGATAACAACCAAACAGCCAACCTCAATCTGCACTTTTTTGGGGGCTGCCACCTCGTCCCTTTTCTCCTCCTTCTTCTTCTTGCTTCTTCTTCACAATACACGCATCACTCCAAGCGTTTTTAGGTCACATATGGCCGGGCACCGCCGGCAAACACATGCCGTTATTCCTTTCTTATGCCATGATAGGGGGTTTGTAAATTGACAAGAAAAACTGATAATGCCATAGCAGAGTTGTTAGAGGGGGTGGGTGGGTGAGCAGGGGGGTAGAGACAGAAAGAGAGAGAGAGAGAGGGAGAGAGAGAGAGAGGGAGGAAAAAAAGAGAATGATTGAATAACAGTAATTAAAGCGGTTATTCGTTCGGTGAGCACCTGCACGAGGGATGATATTGCTCCTTAATTCAGCTCCGTTTAACTCCCCTCAGCCGCTGGATTTCGACTGCGCCTCATTAATCGCTGATTGGCATCGAGCTGTTTGCGGGAACAAAATGTTTACTCTGCTCGAGACTGCTTCTCAAGGCTGTTGTGGGGCTAAAAGAGGGGTTTTTTACCCCCCCCCCAACTCTTTCTTTGCATTGCACGTTATGCGGAATCTCACGCTCTTTTTATGTCTTACACGATTTTAGTGTTTTGTGTTCTTGCTCACCGCACTCTCCACCGCTATAGATAAAGAGCAGATCTTTAAAGATTCGCCGTGCTTCGCATTAACGAGGGAAAATAGGATTTAGGACGCTGAAGGGAGGCTTACGTGCGTGTTGAAAGCACTGTGACAAAGACTTCATCTGTTTACACACTACCTGGAGTATTGCGCCCGTTTATTTATCAGACACGGAGCGTGGACGAGGGAGGGGGTGTGTGTTATTAGAGTCCAGCTGAAAGAGACAGTGACACGCCTACACACACACACGTTGGTATTCCTGTCCATGTCCTTCTGTATGACTAGATGCTAACTGCTAAATGTAGCTAAACCGATCCCAACAACTTGTATTCCTGCTGTTATGGACTGTTTACATGTCATTCACTTTGACTACATGCTAAATATGCCTAAGCCAACACTAACTCTTTGTATTCCTGCCGTTATGGACTGTTTCCACATCTCTCTGTATGACTAGATGCTAAGTGCTAAATATACCTAATCCAATAGTAACAAATTGTATTCCTGTTGTTATGGGCTGTTTCCATGTCATTAACTTTGACTAGATGCTAAATATGCCTAAACCAACACTAACTCTTTGTATTCCTGCTGTTATAGGTTGTTTCCATGTCCTTAACTATGACTAGATGCTACATGCTAATTGCTAAGTATTCCTTAACCAACATTAACTATGCTTCTTCCTGTCATTGTGGGCCGTTTTCTTGTCCTTCTGTATGACTAGATGCTAGTTGCTAAATATACCTAAACCAATACTAACAATTTGTGTACCTGTCGTTATGGACTGTTTCCACATCTTTCTGTAGGACTAGTTGCTAGATGCTAACTGCTAAATATACATAATTCCGTAGTAATTAATTTTATTCCTGTTGTTATGGGCCATTTCTATGTCATTCACTATGACTAGATGCTAACTGCTAAATATGCCTAAACCAATACTAACAATTTGTATCCCTGTTGTTATGAGCCATTTCCATGTCATTCTGTATGACTAGAATGCTAGATGCTAATTGCTAAATGTATCTAAACCAATACCAACAACTTGTATTCCTGCTGTTATGGGTCATTTCCATGTCATTCACTTTGATTAGATGCTAAATGCTATATATGCCTAATCCAACAATTTGTATTCCTGCTGTTAAAGGTTGTTTCCACATGCTTCTGTATGACTAAATACTTAATGCTAATTGCTAATATACCTACACCAATACCCACAATTTGTATTCCTGCCATTATGGACGGTTTCCAAGACCTTGTATATGACTAGATGCTAATTACTAAATATACCTAAACCATTAACCTCAGGAGCTAGTTTTTTTTTTTTTTTATTTTTTTTTTTACCTTTTCTATCACCAGTTTTAAACAGCAACAAAAATGCAGTCAAATTAAGCTACTTCTGCTTTTACTATTAAAACTTTTAGGGTCTTTAGTTTAAAGCCAAATGTGCTGTATGACTTTGGCTAAATGCTAAGTGCTAAAGATGCCTAAACAAACTATTACCATTACCCTAAGGAGCTAAACACTAATCTTTAGCCTCTTTTAATGTTTTCTAACAGAAGTTTTACCTGAAATAATAAAAATAAAGTATTTTTTCTCAACAAAAATTTGTTATAGTGATTGTAATGCTAGATGCTAAACAGCTAAAACTGTAAAACCTAGCCAATTGCTACATTTTAAAATAACCTTTAACTTCCAGAACCAAAAGCTAACGTTTGTCCTCTTTTACTTTTTCAAATGAAATCTTAAATGTTCTTCACACAACAACAACAAAAATCCACATGTGAAGGTGCCAAATGTCTTGTATGGCTAAATGCTAAACACACAGCTAACTCAACCATGACCTTTAACCTCTTAAACTAACAACACATTTTTGATCTTGTTTACTTTTTGAAAGAAATTCTGGCATTTTTCTATAAACAAAAGCAACACAAAAGCACAGTAGTGAAATGTCCTGTATGGCTGTAGCTAAATGGCTAAATACACCAACTCAACCCTTTACCCAACTTTAAACCTGCAGTTTCTTTAAACAACAACAGAAGACCTGAGGGGGGTTGCAGCTGAATGTCCTGTAGTGCTAAACTAATCTTAAGTGCTAATCCAGTCCTAACCATTAACCACTTGCGTTTTTCCCATTTTCCCAATGGCGCTTGACCAGCTGAATTCGAGCAAAGTCATATTTATAACTGGTAAGCTCTAGAGGGTTTACGAGATGTGATGTATAACATGGCAGGTTATGTATTCTCTGGACCGCCATTCTTTATTTCCTGTCATATTACCTAGTTTACCGTCTGGTAGCCTACATACAACCTTCTAGTGAGCTTCTAAACGCAGCTTAAGTTTTACTCATTTTACTTTTTGTAATAAAAGCTTCAAATTTCAGCAACTACCCTGGCAGCAAGAGGATGGCAGGCCGCTGTTTACCCGCTGAAGCCAAACTGGAGGTCCACTGGTGTTTTGCTCAGCTTTTTATGGCTGGTCTGCTGGTGGTTCAGCAGAGTATTAGACAAAATGCCATTTTTATCACTCATTTTCCACCCACAATCTAATTTACTTATCTTTCTCTCAGTCTCTGTTGTAAATTAGTGCAGTAAATAATTTTCAGTGTCAACAGCAACGTTTTCATAAAGCTTGTTTTATATCAGGCTTGGTCATTATTTTTTCAGTATTTTATTTTGTCAATTATATTTCTCAGATGTTTCTCATTTGTATTACTGATGTTATGCGCCATTTCCATGTCCTTCTGTATGACTAGAAGCTAGATGCTAATTGCTAAATATAGCTAAACCAACATTAACTATTTGTAATTCTGCCATTATGAACCGTTTTCCCATCCTTCTGTATGACTAGAAGCTAGATGCTAATTGCTATATATACCTAAACCAAAATGCCACTTTTTATCATGCCCTCATTTTCCACCCACAATCCAATTTACTTATCTTTCTCCCAGTCTCTGTTGTAAATGAGTCCAGGGTAAATCATTTTCAGTGTCAACAACAACGTTTTTTAAAAAGCTTGTGTCAGGCTTGGATGTTATTTTCTCTCTCAGATGTTTTTAATGATTTTTGAAACTAAATTCCAAATGACCAAACCCAGCTTCAACTTTATCCTCCAGAACCAAAATAAATATTTGACTTCTTATATGTGACTTAATACTTATTCATGACTTTAATAAAAGTTTTTTACAGGTATATATGCCAAATGCTTTGTATGAATGTAGATAAGTGGTAGGTGCTACAGGAGCCAAACTTTTTTTTCTATGTCTAAAACACATTTATATATATTAAAACAGAAGTGTGGGGAGCAGACAAATGTCCTGAAAGGACATGTTGAAAGAATGCTAAATACACCTACCCAACCTAAATGCTTAACCTTTGACCTCAGGAAGTAAATGCTATTTTTTGTGCATTATTTTCTTTAATAAAGTTGCAGTTTTACCTAACTTTACCCTAACCTTAAACTTTAACCTGTAACCTAACCGTACCTAAATAATGTACAACATTTTTTTTTTGTGCTGAGCAGACCAAGGTTTTGACTGTAAGTAAATGCTAAGTGCTAAACACACCTTCCCTGACCGTAACACCTAACCCTCATAAACTTATATTTTTGGCCGTTTTTACTTTATCTATCAAAGAGTTTTTCTTTAAATAGAGAAAAAATGTACTTTTACATTATTACTGAAATGTCCTGTATGACTGTAGCTAAATGCTAAGTGCTAAATGCACTTCAACCCTAACCTTAACATTAACACAAGAGCCAAAAGCTAAGCTATCTTTGATTTAATTTTATTTTTTATTTATTAATAAAACTTACATAAATTTCTTATTTTAAAAATTCCTGTGGTGGGCAGACAAATATCCTGAAGGAGTAAGCTAAATGCTAAGTGCTAAAAACACCTCATGTAACCCCAATATTTAACCTTTAACCTCAGGAACTAAAAGCTGATCTTTGGTGCCTTTCACTTTGTTCTAAAACAGGCTGCAGTTTTTTTCTTTGTGCTGAGCAGCAAAATATCATTTTGTATGTCTGTAGCTAAATCCTAAGTGCTGAATGCACTTCAACACAAGAGCCAAAAGCTAAGCTAACTTTTCTTTAAGTTTTTTTTTTTTTTTACTAATAAAGCTTCTTTCTTACTTTAAAAATCGCTGTGGCAGCCAGACAAATATCCTGTAGGAGTAAGCTAAATGCTAAGTGCTAAAAACACCTCATGCAACCCTAATATTTAACCTTTAACCTCAGGAACTAAAAGCTGATCTTTTGTACCTTTCACTTTTTCTAAAACAGGCTGCAGTTTCACTTTGAAAAACAGCAAAACAAGCTTTTTTTGCTTTGTGCTGAGCAGCAAAATCATTTTGTATGACTGTAGCTAAAGGCTAAATACCCCTAAATTTTACCTGGAGGAACTAAAGTCTTTTGTTTTGGGGTGGGGGGTAGCATTTTTTTTCCTCACCCAGTTTCTTTGCACTGTTACAGGTTTTCATATTGTCCATCATCTTGGAGACGTTTGGTCCCCACAAAGAGCTAAATACACACACCCAGTGCAAAGTTCAGCGAGCGTGTTGGACTGGTGGCAGCGGAAGCTTTATCTCCAGTGTATATTCTCCTCCAGCAGCGGCAGCCCCTTGAAGGAGCATTGAAATGCTTTTAGATGGGCGGAAGATTCTCCTTTTTAAATGACACGCTTTTTTATTTGGGAGAGAATACCTTCTGTTTATTGGATTTTCAACCATTTCATTGAGCTCAATCTGCCTTTTTAAGGTGAAAAGGGAAAGGAAAAAAAAAAAGAAAGATGGCATTGAGCGGAGCGTGTTTGTTCGGGCGCATTGTGCTTGATGCAATGTAGGTCAGTGTTCTGCAGCGGGGGAGATAAGACTGGGGGAACAAGTGTTGTGTGTACTTACAAGCAAATATCTGTCAAAATAGCAATTGACAGATCTACACGAGCATTTTTTGGCTCGCGAAGAGTTCCTTCGTCATTAGCATTAAAAAAAAAAAAGGGGAAAAAAAAGAGGCCAGAGATTTGGTCCTATCAGACGCGAGTCACAGCAAAGCCAGGCTGGCCCAGGTTGTTATCTGTTCTGCACAGAGGTGCAGCTGTTTAGCAAATGGATTTGCTGATTTTTAAAGGGAGATGAGGAGGGAAAAAAGAGGTGGGGTGGAGGGGTTGGGGTGTTCTGTGGTGGCGGGGTGCGGGGGGGGGGGGGGGGGGGGGCGGTTTGGTTGATGCTGAAGAATCAGGTACTCACAACAAGCCTCCCCAAAAAACCCATGTGTGTCTGCATGTGTGTTGCGCTATAAAACCTCACCTTCTGTTCGCAGAGCCCACATTATTTTTGGAAACGGCATTAGACACACATGCACAAAAAGGCATGAAAAAAATGCTTATTCTCTGCCATTCTCTCCTTCCCCGGCTTTTTATTTCTTCTCTTTATTCACTTTCCAGTCTCCCGAGGGCCCTCTCCAGAGCCGGGGCCCGACAGTGGCCCCGTCGAGGCTGTGCGCGCTCACACACACGCGGGAGAGGGGAACAAATGTGTCACTTTAGCTGAGGATACGCATGCAGCTGGCAAGTGTGCCACCTTTGTCTGATGCTATCCCGGCGAGGCTCCCATATGCGAACACGCGTGGAGGAATTCTGGCCCTTGTAGGGGCCCCAAAAGGGGGTGGGGGGGACGATGGCCCCCAGCCACTCAGAGAGTGACTGCCTTCACTGTTTCTCTCTCTCTGTCTCTCTCTCTCCGTCTCTCTTGTCTCTCTCTCTCTCTCTCTGTCATACACACATACAGTTTGGTTTTATACAGTGTTAGAATGGTGTATATGGACTATATATATATATATATATAGACTCTACAGTCTTACACTGAACAGCTCCAACTGATGAGAGTCTGAGACAGTCCATATCCTGATATACCACATATACTCTTGATGTACCACAGTATGATATTTCTCCATATCTCCACCTCTAATATATATTTAGAGGTGTAAAAACTTTGATCTCTTTTCCTGCACAGTGTAAAAGCTCTAGTTCTCCTTTCAGCTTAGTGAATATTCATGATGGACCGACCAATAGAATTGCTCCAAACCTGCTTACAAATAAACCTTGTTCTATCAGCTCCACTGCAGGTTAAGAAAGCTGGTTCATCCTCCTGTAAAGCTCCATTCTGGAGGTTTTTAAGGTGGACTGCATAATTCCATGAGTGCTATTTTACAGTTTGATGTCTTCACTTTTATTCTACAGGAAAGTATTAAGATAAACAGAAGGAGAAGGAAAAGTATGTTTTCTTTGGGGACTATTTTTATTTTTTTAGGTGCTACTTTAAATTGCTCTGTATGTATCCCTCCACCATAAAGGGATTAACGAAATGATATTTTAGGTATTTTATTTGATATATTTTAGGTCATAAGTTGTAGCTTTTAGATGCTTCAGATGTCTGGTTCCCTTCACCACCACTGTAAACAGTCCTGACTCGACCAGTTTCTCTACAACAGAGTTCACTTCAAACCACTCTGAACGAGTTGGTTTATATCTCAACAATTTAATTATGCAATTTTTTGAAAATCTGTGAAATAGCAGATAAGTGCTGATGTGGGTTACTGGGGTGTAAATCAAATGTAACAAGCTCAATTTAATTAGCCATATTTAATACGACTCATTTTCGAAAAACTGCATAATTAAATTGTTGAGATATAAACCAATTTTTAAAGGAGGAGTGACTTGACTTTCGAGCATGATTTACGAGGTGCAATTTTTTGTTATAGCAATAATTAAGTAATACTAATTATGCTAAAGTAAAACGTTAAGCTGAACATGTAGCTGTGTCTAAACTTTTGACTGGTAGTGTATAATGGAATAAAATGTGAAGACAGACATACAGCATTTGTCTGTTTATGTTAAAGACTTCAGCTCCAAAAAAACTCCAAAATGGTCATTCCAAAATTTTGTTTTAACATTTTTCCGATTTTGATCATTGGAAACCACAAAAATGGGCCAAAATTATTCAGGAAAATGTCTGGTTACCTTGACTTACATTAAAACTAAAGTATGTTTTTTTTTCCTTGCTGTAAAGTTTGGAGACATGTTTTTTTTTCAGACAGCAGTGATATATATATATGTCCATATGTCATAAAATATAGTATGTTAGTCTATCCATATTTAATAAGAATTTCAACAGAATGTGTCTGATTTTCTAATAATATCAGTTTAAACGTAAAACATTTTTTCTTTTTTCACAAAATTTAAACTACATAGCCAGAACATTTTTCTCCTCAATGTGTAGAAAAACAAACACACTCACACACATGTGCATGGCTCATAACTGTTAGTGACTTAGCGGACGCAGCGCAGGCCCCCACTAGGAGGGGTCATACCGTTCAGCAGCACGTAGGCTACGCTACGGTTAAAATCCAGCTAAACTTTGATGAGTATTTCAGCTAAACTTTGATGATAGTCGACATTATGGGGGCTGGAAGCAGTCTCGCCTGCTCAAACACAATGCAAACGGCAAAAGAAGTAAATGAAAAAGTGAGGAACGAGCTGCTTTAAAAATCCTCGCATTATCTAAAGAAGCTCCGGTGGGTTATCTAAATACGCTCCATTTTTTTAAGTCTTTTGATTTATTCATTTATGACACCTCCCCCTCCCCCTCCCCTCCCCCCCTCCACCCTCCTCATTCATTTCCACGACTTTCTTTCATTTCATTAATCTATTGAGTGGGCGTCCAAACTAACAATTAAACTATTGTGGAGGGAACAGAAAGCCGGAGGAGATGCCGTCGGCGGCGATGATACTCAAATATCGCTCTGCTGCAGTCACGACTCTCTGTTTAACTGTCACTGTTTAACTCGGAAACACACACACACAGGTGAAGTGCAGGAGCTGCGAGGGCCTAGGGCAAATATACCTGATGAAAATATAGGGAAAACATCACATACACTCAAAACAGGCCAGCAGATGGAGGTGGATCACCTTTATCGTGTGTTCAGGTTTGGTGGGGTAGTGTGTTTACTCTAAGGTGAAAAATCTCACTTCCCATTAGAGAACTACACCAATCAGCCTTAACTTTAAAACCATCTTATCAGCTGCACTGACCATATAGGACACTCTGTAGTTCTACAGGTACAGACTGTAGTCCATCTGTTTCTCTGTATACTGTATTACCCTGTTCTTCAGTGGTCAGGACCCCCACAGGACCACCACAGAGCAGGTATTATGCAGGAGGTGGATCATTCTCAGCACTGCAGTGACACTGAGCACAACACACACTAACACACCACCACAAGTGTTAGTGTGTGTTGTGCTCAGTGTCACTGCTAGACTGAGAATCATCCACCAACAAAACCTATCCAGCCTACAGCGTCCTGTGGGCAGCATCCTGTGACCACTGATGAAGGACTAGAGGATGACCAACACTGCACTGTGCAGCAGCAGATGAGCTATCGTCTCTGACTGTACATCTACAAGGTGGACCAGCAAGGTGGGAGTGTCTAATAGAGTGGACAGTGAGTGGACACAGTGTTTAAACACTCCAGCAGCACTGCTGTGTCTGATCCACTCACACCAGCACAACACACACTAACACACCACCACCATGTCAGTGTCACTGCAGTGCTGAGAATGATCCACCACCCACATAATACCTGCTCTGTGGTGGTCCTGTGGGGGTCCTGACCATTGAAGAACAGGGTAATACAGTATACAGAGAAACAGATGGACTACAGTCTGTACCTGTAGAACTACAGAGTGTCCTATATGGTCAATGGAGCTGATAAGACGGACACTGAGTGTAGACACAAGGAGGTGGTTTAATGTTATGGCTGAAATGGTGCATGTCATTGGTAAGCAAAGGAGGTTTCAGACCCTATAAAACATTCTGTCTCACTTCTTTACATATTTTTGTTGATTTTTGTGGATTACTGTACATATACAATGTCAGAAACCATATAAGAAAGCTTATTTGAGAATCTATTGAAGTTTACTTAACAAATTGACATAGTTTAAGGTAAGTGTATGTAATGATGGCGTCGTTTTCTATGATGCTGAGGTCAGTTTCTCATTCGCCAGCTTCAGAGTTTTCTCGTTCCACCTTAAAGTGTTTTAGGCCGGACAGTCCGGTTTTTCAGCTCCCAGTACTCCATCCGGCATAGTACATGGACGGACGCCTATTAGTCCTCTTTTCGGGATGAACTATTTAAAATATGAACAATTGTGTGCCATTGACTCACATCTGTGTCAAAAGACATGCCTCGCATTTCGTTGGTTTACCAAGGTCATGTGGTGTGGTGACTCGCCTACCGGCTAACCGCAGGTCAGCCCTCTAAATGCTAGTCAATGAGTAAGCTCCCATCTGACTCACGAATGTCATCCATTCCACCCAGTTAGGTGAGTAAAGCATCACGTATGTGTTATATAGGTATATATAAGATATGATCTTAATTCTGTTCTAGTATCGTTCACCCCCCCCAAACTTTATGATGTCCTCCTTTTTGGGGTTATGAAAGTGGCAACCCTGCTTAGGCCTTAAAGAATGTAACTGCTGCACCGTTTAAGGTGGAACGAGAAAACTAGAACCAGAAGCTGGCAAACAGGAAGCGCCTCGGGAAGCATTTCCTTTCACCCAGTTTTGTTATTACTCTACTAAGATGCAGATTCGATCAGGAATATTATTATGGAAGTGCTGGGAATTTGAAGAATAACAGGAGGTAATTCAGTTCGGAATTATACTGAGCAAACCTGTAATGGACATGGCAGATTCGGACTGGATTAAGATCACGTAGGTTGTCGGTAATTGCTCAACTTAGAACCAGACCACATCCCCCAGGTAATACTAATCCAGCTCGAATAGGGCTTAGGTGCTTCTACAAGTTCCCATGTTAGCTACATTAGCTTCACATTGCATAAAGTAGCATAAAGGTCAGACACATCTTGGGAAGTAGCTACATTTAAGGGTTCCGGGTAAATTAGGCTTCTTTAGGCCGAATTACCACTAAAGTTTGTAGTCCAAGTGTGCCGCAAACAGGCTCTGGCCCCGGCCACAGGCCCAACAAAGCCTAAGCTTTAGCATGGGCTTTATTTTTGGCCCTTGCTACGGTTTGACAGATGCTGCCTGTCCAAGAGCCTTGCAACCAACCACTCTGCCAAAAATACCAGGCAGGAAATTAGAGGAGGCCATCTATTATTCAAAGTAACAAGTGACAGTTCGTATGCTGACGATAGCTAGCTCGCTCACGGCGGAAGTGCATCCCCGTGTCGGAGTTGCAGGCTTGCCTCAAGCCATCCGGGTTCTCCTCCGAGCAGCGCAGCGAACCCGTTCCCCTCCGCGCGAGGGCCCGTTTACCTTACTTTAGCATACGGAGACAATGTGAAACGAGCACCTTCAAGCTGCTCTATTAGACAACACTTAATTCTTTATTTTTGGTGTGCATGCATGGAAGGGGGAGGGGAGGGGGGGTCTTAATTACTCTCTTGTTGGAGTGAGCTTTAACAGGAGACGCTCCTTTGCTCTCCAGTGCGTGTATGTGTGTGTGGTTCATTCGTCTAATCAGGGAGCGGCTGGAGACGCGGAGTGACTGGATTAGCTTCTCATCGGCGAGTGAAGTGTTTAACATGGCACGCGCGACAGGCTCTCTCACGCACACACACATCCACAGCCCATGCACATGTACAAACATACACACACACACACACACACACACACACACACAGCCTTGTAAAGCTATCTTTGAGGGGAAATTTCAAGTGTATTGTATTGTAGGTGCTGTGGCTGGATTACCCAGCATAAGCTATATGGAATCAGCTTGGACTGATGCTTATGATGCTAAAAGCTATTGCTATATATAAGATATATATGATGCTAGTGGTTGGTGTAGCTCAGCGGACAACACCACTACTCGCCAGGGAGCCACCACTACATCTGGGAGACTGGGGTTCGAATCCTGGTCAATAAGAGTCCTTGGGCAAGACTCCTAACACTACATTGGCCTACCTGTGATATGATTAACCTTGTAAGTTAGCTAAATGCCATAAATGTAAAAGCAAAAGGCATAAACGCTGCACACTTAAGCAGGCACGGCTGCAGTTTAGCCCTAACAGACTTAGCGGTTATGCTAGTTAGTTACATTTACCTTTGTGGTTTCGTTCATAGTGGTAAATACTTCACACAATCACAATCAAACAAATCCACTTAGAATGGAGAAATTCACCGGCGTTCACCAGGGCTGATAATGCCATCAAAATAAGAGTCCCCCATGATTCTAATGTTAAATCTAAGTGCACTGTATTAAGTGGGCACTACAATATTTATTAAGCAGTTTGTGTAGTGTAGCACTACATGCACTACTATTGCAATTATATTATATATAATTTATAACAATTATTACTATTATGAGTAGTAGTACCAGTTGTAGTATTATTGTTATGATTATTATTATTATCATTATTACTATTATTATTATTAGTAGTAGTAATAGTAGTCGTGGTGATGACAGAAAACATACCAATAAACATAAAGATTACCTTAAATTAAGTGTTATGTAGTTAAACATTAATACTAGTGTTAGGAAAAATTGTTCGTTTAATACTGCATTTTTAACCCCCCCATCCCCTTTCCAGAAGACCACCTGGTTAGTGTCCCAGAGGTAATTAGAGACCCCTGTTATAGTTCTAAATTTAAATTCTGTAGCATATCATATATATATGCAGTGAAATATTCATGCTAGACAAAAATATGGAGCACCTTTTAAAGTGTTAGGAAAAAAAGTTTCATACTGCAGACAAAACCAGACATTTTATTTCTGCAATTGAAAGTTAAATACACATACAAACACAGTCCACTGTCTATTGTCAAATGTATGTTGTCGCTGTCTACAGAAAAGCAAGCATCTCTAAAATTGTAATTTTCCGGGAGAGGGCAAAAACTTTATCTTTACGTTCAATGTAATTTAATGTAAAAATATGTTTTAAAGCAATTTTGGGGTATTTCTATTGGTCTACTTATCATGAAATGTTCATAAAATGTATAAGGACAGCTGCTGAGCTCAAACTGTGTCAAAAACTAAAAAATACAGTCATTTTTTAAATGTATTTTTGAGTTTTTTGTGTGTTATTAATTGTGCATGTGCCAATTCAAATTTAAACATGTATTTCAATGCATTTCTTTTAAAACTACTAAGCTTTAGATTGTCTCTGGGCCTTTATTTTACATTTTAGATAAGCATCTAAAAGGCGGGCTAATGCTGTACTACCCCAAGAAACACATAATAGATGACTTCTGTAATCCAGCCTTTTCTGAATACTTACATGCTAATAAAAAGGCTTTTGTCATGAGGACTTGCCAGATACCCCTACAACATCAGCCCCAGATCAAGGAGCTATACATTCAGAAGATTATCAGGAGAGTACAGAGTGACGACACCCCACTATGTTCATCAATCCATCAGCCTTTTATGCTATAGAAGCTCATAAAGCTCTAAAAGTAGTGGCATTAGTGTGGCATGATAAGTGGCTAGTGGGACATTGTCCCACTAAATGACCCCTTGATGACGAGCCGGATCATTTGGTCCCCTTAAAGACCTAAATACATGCACGCACATGCACACACACACACACACACATACACACGCAACACGGCACACTCCCCACCCCACACACACCCACCCTCCCCCTGCCTTCTTCCCCTCCACAAACACTCATTGTCATTAATTTGATTTGCTTATCGTCCCCTTCTCCCTCCTTCGCTGGGCCCTTTAGAAAGCTCTCCATCCCGCTCTCAGCCGGCCCCTCCGATCAAACGTCGGTGCTAATTACTGCACCCGCTGCTCCGAATCACCAATTTAAAACACACACGCGCACACACACACACACACACACACACACAGATACACACACACGTATGCACAACAACATGAAGTTAAATGAAGATGAAGACTTGGGGAAATGTTTCCAGTTGGAACAGCGCGTGCCTCACAGTGCCTCCCCGCACCCCCCCGCACCCCCCAGGTCCTACAGGATTACCTGAGATTTATCCTCATATTTCCGGGACGCCTCGGCCTTCCCCCTGCTCCCGCTCCCTCTCCTGGGGTTGAAGATGCGAGCAGCTTGCGTCCGAACCTTGCCAAAAGAATTTATTAGAGCAAATGGTATCGTAAGCCCTATGGAAGGCATACCTTATGTGGAGATTTAAAAGATATTAGGAGAATAGCGCAGGCCCAGAACCCAGGTGTGTTGGGTAATAGCCATTGTCTTGCGTCTGGATGAGACAGGGCCCGGTGCCAAAGAGAGAGGGTGGGGTGCGCCCACTGGGGATGCGTTTACGGATGAGCGGAGAGAGATTCCCAAACACTTTGCTGCTGTGGCTGCGTCGTCCTTCGGAGCATCGGTACTACGGCGATTCTTGGGTGAAAACGTTGAACTGGAAGCCTCGGTGGCCTCAAGACCTCACAATTTACAAACCCCATTAGCTGAGGATAATGGCTTTCGCGTCTTGGTTTATAGTATATATGAATTTGACTGGCTATGACTCCATAAAATCAGTCTCAACATTTACACAATTTAGCCAGGGCCTGTTTGCTTCTTCAGCTTATGCACTGGAAGCTAATGTAGCTAACAAGCAATGGAAACTTATCAGCAGCACTTAGCATCAGTCAAACTGCATGCCTAAATCAAGATGTTAAGTTATTGTCCGTTTTTATAGATAACAGTACATCAAAAACCGCATAACCAAGTCTGTTTGAGGATACTCAATGCAGTTTAAGGACAGCGTGATGAAGACGACTGAAATGCACAGTTAGCACAATGCTAATTGAAGGCCGTAAACTTCAATGAGATGGAGGCTTCCTGGCTAACTAACTGGAGCCTTGTAGCTCCAGTGCAAATCTAAAAACAGTGTGGACTTCAATCTTGTTTTGGTTGATTGACTACATTTTAAGCAAGAAAGAAGAGTGCACAATGATTTTTGTTGATCACAAGAGGGTTCCCCGTTTGCATCCTGGTTCCTCTCAAGGTTTCTTCCTCTAGCACTCTGGGAGCTTCTTTTTTTCTTGCCACTGTCGTGCTTGGCTCACTCACTAGGGGCTTGGACCTGGATTTCTGTAAAGCTGCTTTGTGACAATGCCAGTTGTGAAAAAATAACTATACAAATAAATATGAATAAATAAATATGAATAAAGAGTTTTTTTGTGATTTGCTTTAACCATAATGAAAACCAACAGGGGTGCAAACAAGCACAAATTATACCTCAGTGAATGAATGGAAACTGTATCAAAGTCTTACCCAAATTTTGTATAGTGGAAGCATAAAGCCAAAAATATACTTGAGGGAAAGTCAAAACTACACTTATAGCTGCACCCAGAAGGAGGTGTGGGATTGCAGTGCTATTGGGAAGGAAGATAAAGATTACCAGGAACAATCAATGATGATACATTTAGACTGATATGATCAATATTTATTGAGCTACACATACAGAAGTCTGTCTCTCAGTATGGTGTCAGATGTCTCAGCATGGAGTTGTAGAGGTTCCTAATGGTGTCCTGTGATAATCCATCCCATGCAGCTTGAATATCCTCACACAGTTCCTGCAGATGGTGCGGTAGGGGTGGAGGTGGAGTGACACCGGGCCTTCTGGAGGTGTGACGCGTGACAACAAACCGTTCATCTCGGTGCTGACCACGGTGCCTCCACACACGGATTCGTTGGTCATCTCCACCAAGACAAAAGCGGGACTCGTCACTGAAGATGACCCGCTGCCATTCTGAGTCACTCCATGACAGTCTGGCACGACACCATTGCAGTCTTTGGTGACGGTGATGTGGTGTTAAGGTCAGTCGTCGTAACGGTCTGCGTGCATATAGTCCTGCGTGGTGCAGCCGTCTGCCAATGGTGCTGGCACTAACAGGATGACTCATGGAGGACACCACTGCTTGTTGAAAGTCCATAATCGTGGCTTTTTTGGTCAGTCAAGGAAGTGATAAGGCCCATGTCCTGTGATGAAGCTCTCATTCCTATGACAGTTCCTTGTTCCGTAGTCCTACAACAGTTCTACCACATTTACGTGTCCACTCAGAAGCCACCCAAACCTCCAGCCTAAATTCTCAGAGTTCTTCCCACCTCCCTCGATCTTCCTTCCCTCATACTACCACTGCCCCATATTCTGAGCTCACAAACTACATTTAAACATACTGAAGTACAGTAAGTCAGAATACTTAAAATACCTTTTAATAATTAAGAAGTTTGCTTTTTAAGCTCTGAGTGAGAAGATCTGAGAGGGTCTGATGAACAGCTGATCTGAGATGAACACTGATCAACAAGAGGCTATTTTACAATATACTGTATAGATGCAGTACTAGTTCAAAGTTTAGACACACCCAAACAAATAGATGTTTTTAATTAGTTGGAACTTAATCTTCCAGCTGATGAGATGTCTGAAACAGTACATGTCCTGATGTACCACAGTGTTATATTTCTCCATATCTCCACCTCTAATATATATATAAAACACCTGCCATTTTCCACACATGGAACGAGACATTCACTGCACTGTAGCACCTCTTCCCAATCTATGAATCCCGTCACTCACACCTGCAGGGATTTATACCCCGTCATCCTCATGCAGCGCCATCTGCAGGAGCCTGAAGTTACTACCACCTTAAGCACACACCAGTGAGCTGATTTGCGCAGTACAAATCTTCCAAAATAACACTTAGCAAGAAAGTCACTTGAATATTCTACCCCGGAGAACCACACCGATGAGTCTCCCGCTAAAACTTTTAGGCCCAGAGACAACCCCAGCTGCCGGAACGGTGTTTCACGCAGGATCGCTCAGCTTTTCCGCACGCCTGGAACGCTGAGCCTTTTTGGGGTACAATAAGATATCTGCGCCTTGTCCTCATTACGCCAAAACATTATTCCGCGCGTAACACCTGCAGAATAAATTTGGCGTCCGGATTTGCTAGGGATGATCAAACATAGCCGAAACACTGTCATTACTTCTACCTCAAAGACGGCGCCACAAATAACCAGGTTTTTCCCCTAGATTTACTGAATTAGCAATTCAACCGGAAGTAAACTTCATTTTATAGGTTCGATTTACTCCGCTTCCTAAAAGCGTGCACGAAAAAAGAAAAAGGCAGTCCGGGAAGCGAAATCGCACCTGAACGAATCCAAAGCCGGCAGAAGAGCGAGAGACCGCTGTGCCGAAACAAAGCCTCATTGAGCTCGACTCCTGTACAGACAATACTTCACTAATGCGTCATTGTTTTCACTCGCCTCTTATTAGAGCTCACGGTCGTGAAGATCACATGGAGGTCTTGACAGCGATCTCAACAACGATGGTGGCGGTGGTGGGGGGTTTGGAGAAGCGAATAGACAGCATTTATCCGTGACGGGCCCCTGCAAGGTAGCCTTGTAACTCCTAAGCCAGATAAAGAGGAGTGAGGGCTAATGAATTGCGCCTCCCCAGATATGATTCTGTAATGGTGGTAGCTGTTTGTTGTTGTTGTTGTTTGTCATATATTTATATAGGGTATATTTTATGAATACACACGGGGCCCAGGCCTCAGCTGCAGTCCTGTTGGTGGTCAATATTCTTGAAGCCCTGCCAGCGTGGGAATATTCCGGCTCCCTTTTTGTTTTTTTCTCCTCCTCGCCGCCTTAATGTTATCAGGTAACACACACTGGCATTAAATCCGCGCCGCAATAAAAGAGCCTTTCTGGAAGCCTTCACGGCAGACAATGCGGCTCTCGCCGAAAAACCCCTTTAAGTGTTCCTGTTTAATGTCATTACTGTAGCGCGGAGCACGCGGGGCCTCTCGGAGCCTCCATGCGAAGGGAAAGGGAAAAAAAAAAAAAAAAGAGAGAGGGAAAAATGGGAAACCCTGCACAAGACCTCAAGGTACGTTCTCGCTCAGAGGAGGAACACAAAAAAAAAAGGAGGAGGAGGGGGAAGTTGGCGGAGGGGTGGGGAGGGGAAAAAAATGGAACACACAAACGCGGCGGGTTTATTACGTTGGAGCGCTGAATGGCGCGAAACAACAACAACTCCAGCCATCTCGGCTTGACAGCTTTTTAAAGCCAGAGATTTGTGCACATTAGTCACACATTTTAGGGAGAAGGTGGTTTATAAAGTACATTGATAGGGATTACAGTTCTATCCTTCTTTCATTCTAAGACCTGTCGCTGATTTCAGGCTTGCCAAGAGGTTTCTCCTTCTTCTTCTTCTTCTTCTTCTTCTTCTAGACAGAAGAAAAAAAAAGAGAGAGAAGAAAAAGCAGAAGCGAGGAAGCTATTGTCTTTAGCCTCCTGAAATCAAAATTCATTTTTCGCATTAAGACATTTTAATCTACGATTAATATTCTAATGATTCCGCTAACCGCAGCTCTCGGAAGTTTCTATTATCCATCAGGATATTAAGGTGCTTATTTACAGCCAGGCGAGCAATGAATGGAAAAAGTGAATAGGCCTCACGTAGGCCTACGACAGGGATTAGCGGATGGGATGTCTCTGTACACCGACACCGCCGCGGATTTGAATACATTTGGTCTATTGGGTTAGCGATAAGTTGTAATCGTAGATTAGCTGCGATGTTACATTTAGCTGACGTTTAGGAAATCTAGAATTTAGACGGAACCGTAAGCCTGAACCGATTACAGTTAAGTTCACTAAATGAAGGCTTTGGTTATTTCAATTAATCAGTGTTCTAAAAGAACTGTTAGCTATCTTGAGCTAAGTGTTTTGGCTTGCATGGATTTGTAGCTGTGCAAGAAGACGACGTACGCAGACAAACATGGATATGACACTTTAACAAGACATTTTTAAGCTTTCGATACAATTTGGGTTAAAACTTGACCTATTCTTGGAGATTTAAAAGCAGTGAAACCACCATAAACTTGACTTTACGTGACCTAAAATTGACTAAATTACATTGTTTTGAATTTGTTTGGTTCTGGGGAAGTTTTGATGTTCGGGTATTTAATCAGTTACACATTTACCAGAACTTGTAAAGCAGTAAAATTAGTTCTGATGTTTTTTGGAGGTTTCTGGAGGTCCCTTTCCACAAATGTACAGGTTAGGCCTTGCATTTTAAGCAGCAACAGATGACCTATAATCAGATACAGGGCTGTAACTGAAGTCAAACTACAGTTCGTTTGTTTAAGTCCCAATCAGAACAGCTAATAAGGTATTAAGTTATTTATTTTTCAGCAGGGACAAAGGCTTAAAGCAAAAAACCTTGTATCTCGATTTTGGTTCAATATTTTTCAGTTTTTGACCAAATTTCAAAGTACCTGTTGTTCCTTAGAATAGAATAGAACAGAATAGAATAGAATAGAATAGAATAGAAGACTTGATTGTCCATCTCTGGAAAGTTGTCTTTGGCTTCGCTAGGTTGCACAAAATAAGAATAATAAATAGATAAATAAGTAGCAGAAAAAGTGCACATACAAAAACAAAACATGACACATGAAAACACACCTAAGAACACGAACCAGCTTCGAGTACACCAGGTATCGGATTAGTTACGATACAGCTAAAATTAATTATGTCTTAGTCAAATCAGTAAATGACTTAGTTCATGAGTTCATTAGAAATATTCCATAGGGAATAAATAAATTTGTAAAAATACTTCTTGTGGCTTTCTGGAAATCAAATTCAACAAACGAAGTATGGGTAGAATCCCCCACAATTTGCTGGGCTTATCACATAACTGTTTACATTGTGTATAAACCGTGTATAATTATGATAAACGGACTAAAAAATGTCGGTTTCCGTTGACTGTAAAGTCATCATCGGAGATTTTGCTCGTTTTGTTCTTTCAAAGAAATCGATAAGCACATTTCTGCTTCCAACAATCCAAGAACATCAACAATCTCCACTACTCAGTAAGGACATCCTGACTACACTGCCTTTCAGGCCCATAGCACTGAGTCTCAGTTTCACAGTAAAAGGATGGAGAGAAACACCAGGTATCAAAAACGACAAAAATACAGGTCCAGCTGAGGCTTTTTTTGTCTTTTTGCCTTTTCTTTTCTTTTCTTTTCTTTTTTATTTAAAAGTGTCCCTGTACAAGAAAAGGAAAAGAGGATTACATTTTTGGCGTAGAACACGTATTTATGAGTGAAGCACAGTATCAGGGAGGGTTTCTGGGCTAGCTGAGTGTTTATGGTAGTGAAACATGATATTATTATGATTATTTTCCCTTCCATCTGCTGCTGCACAGTGTTGTAATCTAAAACCAGAAGACGGTTTAGGGAAGGGTTTACACTCTGACGGAAGATTATGGGGAAGTGTGCTTGATATGACCATAGACATGTTAGTCCCGTTTTGATTTCAGGTTGACTTTAATTACCTGGTTTTCATGGCTTTCATCTGAAAGTGGTAAACTGTAAAAATGGATTTCAGATAAATGATTTCTACAGTCATCATCCGAAAAAATGGTTGCACAAATAGCTGCACCCAGAAGGAATCAACCCACATGAACGAAACTTGGTGGGTAGGTTTGACTTTGTGAGACATGCCAATGATTCGAGTTTCACACATGTGACTTAAGCATGTGACATCACTAACCACTTGACTGATCCGACAGCCACCATCATGGACGTTCAGCGAGCAGTGATGCCCTCCATGAGTCATCCTGGTAGTGCCAGCACCATTCATGATCAACAGACCAATAGAATTGCTCCAAACCTGCTTAGTAATAAACCTTGTTCTATCAGCCTCCACTGCAGGTTAAGAAAGCTGGTTCCTCCTCCTGTAAAGGTCCATTGTGGAGGTGTTTAAGGTGGACTGTATAATTCCATGAGTGTTAGTTTATAGTTTGGTGTCTTCACTTTTATTCTACAGTAAAGCTTTAAGATCAACATCAGGAGAACCTGCTATGAGTGTCTAAACTTTTGACTGGTGCTGTAAATCTATCATGAATCAGTGTCTCAAGTATCAGGCAGTGTATCCATTCCCTTCTCATGCAATAACGTTCAGTGGGGTGTATAATTCCTATCACTACACTGTGAACAGTCAGAATACTCAGAATTACATTGTTTACATCTTCTAATCCTTTAATTACACAGATATGCAGAAGAATCGATGGATTTCCCCTATAATGGAGATTGGCCTTCATAGGAACTACACATACTGGTGGGTTACATGTACTAACCTGATTCAAGTTCAAGAACATTTTACTTTATCATACTTAATCTAGAAAGCATTTTTAAAAATGCTTGCCAAGCGTGCTAAAGGAGAGCAGGCTAAAGGAGAGTGGGCTAAACATGCTAAAGGAGAGTGGGCTAAACATGCTAAAGGAGAGTGGGCTAAACATGCTAAAGGAGAGTGGGCTAAGCATGCTAAAGGAGAGCGGGTTAAATATGCTAAAAGACAGCAGGCTAAGCATGCTAAAAGACGACAGGCCAAGCATGCTCAACTTTCTGCTGGTGTCAAGAGTGGCTAAAAGACAGCTGGCCAAGCGTGCTAAAGGAGAGCAGGTTAAACATGCTAAAAGAGAGCAGGCTAAGCATGCTAAGAGACAGCAGGCTAAGCATGCTAAGAGACAGCAGGCTAAGCATGCTAAGAGACAGCAGGCTAAGCATGCTAAAAGACGACAGGCCAAGCATGCTCAACTTTCTGCTGGTGTCAAGAGTGGCTAAAAGAGAGCGGGCCAAGTGTGCTGAAGGAGAGCGGGTTAAGCATGCTCAACTTTCTGCTGGTGTCAATAAACAATCATGGCCTCCCCAGTATCTAACTCAATGCAGATACAACATAAAGCATTGTAGACAAATTCCATCTGTATTCAGGTCCAGTCATGTTCATTTTGGAAATTCATTCATTTCAATAAATGAAGCTCATACATCCAGAACAAACACATTTTGGAAGTGAAACTGCACTTTAAGTTCATTGACGTTTACGGTATTTGGCAGACGCTCTTACCCAGAGCAACTTACAATGTACAACGACCCAAGTAGGTGAAGCCAGTGTTAGGGGGTCTTCCCCAAGGACTCTTATTGGTATAGTGCAGGGTGGTTACCCATGGAAGGGAGCAGCGTTACTAACTACACTATACCAGCTGGCCAAGTTTGACACGGAAACTTGCATCTTTGGGTAGTTTGATATCACAAGTCAGACCCGTTTGGACGCACACAACTAAAATGATGGTTTTAATGAAAAAAAGAGAGTGGATAAAGTGCACAAGAGCCAAAAAAGAGACAGCACAGAAAACGTCCAGAGACAGTCCAAAAGGAGAAAAATGACAGCTAGTCCAAAAGACAAAACAACATAATAAACAAGGTCAGAAACTCAGAACTGCCCAGCAGGAACAAGTTCACAGTGGCAATACTTTACAAAGCTGGAGAGAAAACCAAAGAGTATTTAAAGAGCCTGTAAATGAATGACAGCTGGAGCAACTCAGACGAGCCTGATCTCAGGAGCCACTCGCTATTGGCTGAATAGCGATGATCCACAGAGGCATGCTGGGAAATAGAGTTTTCTAGAGAGTAAGGCCGCATTTTAATTGTGTACTACACACTAATACTACACAGTACATCGTTGCTGTCATTGCTATCTCCATTTTGGTCCGTTTTTACTCTTATGCATCATTTGAACACAGCAGCTGCCGTTTACACTGTGTGAAAATCTCATGATGAATGGACCAATAGAAATGGCCCAAAAGTGCTTAGAAAGACATCTGGTTCCATTGACTTACATTAGAATTAACTGAGCTTTCTGGCCTCTCCTGTAAAGTTGCCATTTTGGAGATACTTGTTTTTCTTTGGACAGTGACGATGTACTCTGTCATAATCTTAATAGGATGAGTATGGCAGGCTAGCTAGTCTGGCAGGTTGCGTTAGCTGGACGCCATATCGAGAGACACTACTTCTGTATGTGTAGCTCAATAAATATTGTCCATATCAGTCTAAATTTATCATCATTTATTGATCCTGGTAACCTTTATCTTGCTTCCCAACAGCACTGCAATCCCACACCTCCTTCTGGGTGCAGTTCTTTTGATGATGCGTGTAATTTTCTGTTCATATTTGTGTTTAATGCTAATGGTAGGTTGGTTGGTTGGTTGGTTAGTCGGCTAACTTGCTAACTGCACTAAAACAGAGCATGCAAGTGTCTCGACAGATTGCAGCTTTCCAAATCAACCTAACATTCATTTTGCATGCTCCAGCTTGCCTTACAAAGCAGGATTTAGTGGAATAAAACGGGAATAATAAAAATCAACACCAAAAGGATTCCAAGGCACCTGTTTGCACTTTCAGGCCTACATTCATAATCATTAAAACTCGGCTGCGCTCAGGAGACTCTTACAGGCGTCTAATAAAACTCCGAAAGAGGGAGGACGGCACTGATCGACAGCGTTTAAGCCGCAGCTATTTAGTACATTTCCCAGCGCTTGATATTCAGCTCTCCACCCCTTCAGTGTGTTTTTTGTTGTCCTAATCTGCTCTATCCTTATTATCCGGCCAAACGGATATGCCGTTTTTTTCCCCCCCTCATTCTTTTCCCTCAAAAGATGAAAGTTGTTACCGCAGGACTGAACTCGGGAGGCTGTAAATCAATAGACGCACTGTAGGGGCCCAAGCACCCGTTTTTACAGCACGAACGCCGCGAGGCTAATATTAGAATCTTAAACAAAAGCTTTGTCTTTATTCCCGCTGTAGCATTCACATTTCAATATATCAGAGGATTAAAATGCGGATGAAATAGTAGAAGCAGGATCCCCTCAGGACTAGTCGTCGCCCCCCCCCACCACCACACTTCTTCTTTTCCTACGTTCTTTCATAGAGAGAGAGAGAGAGAAACTGACTGCACCTTAGCTGTGAAGGACTGAAGGAGGAGGTGGCGACGGAGGAGGGGGAATTAATTTTTGCCCTGTGGGAGAAACAAACGCTGGATCTCGAGAGTTTGAATGAATCTTCAAATCTTCTGATTGGCAAGGCGAAGATGAGGGGGAGAAATAAAGAGAGAAAGACTGAAAGGGAAGAGAGAGGGGGGGCAGATAGAGGCAACTAATAAAGGGGTATTCATCGTCTCCCTCCCCCAAGACCACCCCCTCACTTAGCATCAGGATCAGCTGCTATGTTCAAATAGACACACAGAGTTGGACACATACCTTCAGGCGCAATAGGCCTTTCATGAGCTTCCCAAGCAGCAGGCCAACTGTTGGAGCTGTAAGAGCAGTTTTTAACACTATCTGAAAGACTGACTAACCAAGAAATGACCTACAAAGACTTAACACTTTTCCTCCAATCTTCAGGCTGTACAGGCCAACAACAACAGCTACTCATTTCAGTAAGGCCTTTGGTGGAAAAGTCACGGCATGGAGCTGTAGAGGTTCCTAATGGTGTCCTGTGATAGTCCATCCCATGCAGCTTGAATATCCTCACACAGTTCCTGCAGATGGTGCGGTAGGGGTGGAGGTGGAGT
>CM067497.1:22193454-22211827 GCA_034552555.1 Semaprochilodus insignis
TAAAGCTGTTCTAGATAGTGATGTAATGTAGGAAATTGTGAGTAGAGGACCAAATCTTTTCCCTGGTGTTCTAGACAATGTTCCAATATTGGCCATAGTGATTAGTTTTCTACATAGTGCTACAATGTAGGGAATTATGATTATAGGGCAACTTCTTTATCTTGTAAAGCTGTTCTAGATAGTGCTGTAATGTAGGAAATTGTGAGTAGAGGACCAAATCTTTTCCCTGGTGTTCTAGACAATGTTCCAATATTGGCCATAGTGATTAGTTTTCAGTGCTATAGTGTGGAGAATTGTGATTAAAAGACCATTTCTTTATCTTGTAAAAGAAATGGTCATAGACACTTTGGGAGTCATTAGGTAGTGTTGTCTTCGAACGTAGTGGGGAATATCCAATGGGCTCGATGGAATCCCATGATGTAAATCAGAATGACTTGTTTTATTAGGCTTAACAGTAAAGATACTACGAAGCACCCAGGATTTAATATTCTACAAACAATTTTGAGTGTTTTTAAAGCAGATGGAATATCAGGCTTCATGCAAATGGAAATTTGAGTGTCATCAGCATATAAATGGTGGCTGATGAATAATGTAGCCAAGTGGGAGCATAGGGATTCACTGTAAAAGTGGCCCAACTACTGACCCCTGTGGAACACCGTAGACAAAAGTAGTTGGGGCTGACCGCATTCCGTTAACCCAACACAAACTGATGTTGGTTACTCAAGTAAGACTCACACCAAGGCTGTAACAGCCCACTACGCAGGTGGTCCAGTAATGTTGGGTTATACACTACAGTACAGTACAATAAGAACGCTTAAACAACCAGATTCTGCATTAAGAAGATAATTAATGACTCTCACAAACTGCTGATCTGTGCCGATGCTTTCTGAATCCTGACTGAAAAGAGTCAAAGTGCTAGATAAGATTATCTTGCAGTGTCATAAAGACAACATATTACAGTTCTTTGTTTCATAAAGGAAGATGTTCTTGATTTTGTACTGTAGGAAACCGTGATTAGGGACAATTCCGCTTCCCTATCATAGTGTTGCCTAGTGATCCTAATTGTCTAAGATAGGGAACAATAAGGGAACAATGGTAGTGAGGGCTATTTCCCTGTAGTAGCGTTCTAGATAGTGCCCAAGTATAGGGAATTGTGATAATTGGGTCATTTCTGTTCCCTGTAGTAGCATTCTAGATAGCCCTCCAATGCAAGGAACTGTGATTAGAGGGTAATTTCTTTTCCATGTAATAGTGTTCTAGATAGTGTTCCAATGTAGGGAATTATGAAAATAGGGCAATTTCAGTTGCCTACAGTGTTCTTGAATTTGTGCTCCAATGATGGGAACTGTGTCTACAGGGTAAGGATCTTTTTCGTGCAATAGTGTTTTAGATGGTGTTCCAATGTTGGGCATTGTGATAATAGGGTCATTTTTTGTCCTTGTAATGTTCTAGATTGTACTTCAACGTAGAGCATAGTGATTACAGGGCAATTCCTGTGCCCTGTAATATATTCTAGATCATGCTGTCCTGTAGGGAATTGTGATTAAAATGCCATTTCTTTATCCTGTAATCCTGTGTTCTAGACAGTGCTCCAATGTAGGGAATTGTGATTACAGGGCCATTTTTGTTCCATGTCATAGTATTCTAGATAGTGTTCCAATATTGGCCATAGTGATTAGAGAGGCTTTTTTGTTCATGGTAATAGTTTTCTAGATAGTGCTAATTTTAAGGTTGTTTTTGCTCCATGTAGTGTTCTAGACAGTACCTCAGAATAGGGAACTGTAATTAGAGGGCCATTTGTGTTTTGTGCAATAGCATTGTAGACAGTGTTCCAATGTAGGCAATCATATTTAGATGACCATTTGTTTTCCCTGTAATAGTGTTCTAGAAGGTACACCACTGTAGGCTGTCAAAATGAGAGGGTCCTATATATTCCCTGTAATATTGTTGTAGACGGTGTTCCAATGTACGGAATTGTGATTATAGGGCCACTTCTGTTCCATGTAATAGTGTTCTAGACAGTGCTCTAATGTAGGGAACAGGGATAAGGAATTGGAATTTCCAACACAGTGCATATGTGTGTATCTACAAAACTCCAGACTCCCAGTAGCACATAGGGCACACAGTGTTCCAATGTAGGGAATTGTGATTATAGGGCCACCTCTGTTCCATGTAATAGTGTTCTAGACAATGCTATAATGTATGGAACAGGGATAAGGAATTGGAATTTCCAACACAGTCCATATGTGTGTATCTACAAAACCCCAGACTCCCAGTAGCACATAGGGCACACGGTGTTCCAAAGTAGGGAATTGTGATTATAGGGCCACTTCTGTTCCATGTAACAGTGTTCTAGACAGTGCTTTAATGTAGGGAACAGGGATAAGGAATCATTTCCAATACAGTGCATATTTACGCCCTACAAAACTCCAGACTCCCAGCTGCACCATATAGTGCACAGGGCATACTCTCAGACTGAACTACCCCTCAGTTTAATTACACCTCTATCCTGATATTGTGCTCTCCAACAGACAATGCAGTGGAGGCCTCTGAAGGCCTCATCCACCGATGCCGTCTATATCACGTTCTCCAACCTTTCAGAGTTTAAGGAAAGCGTAATTGGTGTAGATGCAGGCTTTGATTTGGTGGATGGTGTTTTTAATAATCAGATAGGTTCCCAAGTACCGACGCGAGTGGCAACATTTGCGGGGTAGCGTTTGACGGAAGGCACGCCGAGCGTTACTTCAAACAGATTGTTGATTTTGTCATCCGTCGCCCCTCTGTAGGATCTCGCTCTTCTTTAAATGAGTTTGTGCTAACAGAGCAGGCAGCCACTCGCTGCCTCTCAATGCGACGTTCCATGAAGTGTAGGGGCGCACACCAACAGATGTATGTCTAGACATCGATCCTTGCCGCGTCAGGGAGGAAGCGGAAGACTGTGTGTGCGCGTTAGCGTGCGTGGAAGCCTGATCTCTGGCGCCAGCTGCTTGCTTAAATTGCCTTGTTTTACAAACAAACCGACTCTCAGAACTTTCGCATTGCTAAATACGAAAAAGGCAGCGACGCATGGCTGAGCCTCATAACGGCGCTGGAAATTTGAGAGCAATGACTGTGATGCGTTTCACAAAAGGATGGAGGGGGGAAAACGTGCAACACTCTTTTTTTACCCAGTTTTTGCGAAAAACCAAAGCGTGAACAAGAGGGTCAGCGCTGTTCTAAATTGGACTGAACTACTTCCATCGTCTTCCATCGTCAACAAGAACTCTATGAAGAGACAAAAGGCAAAAGAAGTCTGCGCTAAACTTCAGATGCCACGGCGCTCGAGAATTTAACCCAGTTCTAAAGTTTTGTGTGTTAAAAAGAGAGATGGCAGTTTCATAGGGACAAACAAGATGAGCCTAATGAGCCAATTATGGATAACTGTGGGGGGAAAAAAACAGAAAAAATAAATAAAAATAAAAGTTAGATAGTGGAGTTGAGTTGAGTGGAGATAAAAGTTTGACTGTTAGTGACTATTAGTTTAAACAGAATACAATAAATACATAAACTCACCAGACATAAAATTAGTCACCTTGCCTATTTAAGGTGGTAGTAACTTCAGGCTCCTGCAGACGGCGCTGCACGAGGATGATGGGGCTATAAACACCTGCGGGGTGTGAGTGACGGGATCCATAGATTGGGAAGAGGTGCTACAGTGCAGTGAATGTCTCGTTCCATGTGTGGAAAATGGCTCCAGGGCAGATGTTAATGATTGGCTAAAAGGAGTGACTGCATTTGGGCGTGCCAAAGACCATAGTGTGAAGGAAGTAGCTGAATCTGCAGGTGTATGGAAGGGTACGGTCATACGGGTCTACCAGCAGTGCCTAAAATCCCAGTCTACAGGAAACTCTCCTCGGAATTGGGCCAGGGAAGGCATCCACCAAATCTGGCCCAACTCCACAATTCTTTGATGAAAGAGTGTCTGAACATTGATGTGGCCTACATCCAGAAACTTGTGCAGTCCAGGCCAAATCCAATCCCAGAGAAATGTGTAGCAGTGTTCAATAAGATTGGGCTGGACCAGTGTGAAGGCCAGTCTCACATCCCCGTCCTGATTTGACGTTTCATGGGCCGTAAAGCACAGTTAGCATGTTAGCATGTTTTCCTTATCATACAAGCTAAATATGATAAAGACTTCCCAAAAAGGAATCCTCAGTTTTGGTGCCGAACATGCTAGCTAGCTAACCTAAAATAAGTGCAGAGTGATTGCACAACTTAAGCTTGTTGCTAGCCGGTTGATGAGATGTCTAAAAATGAACGGGAGTCTATGGGAGGAACAAGAGATGAATAACCGACACATAGAGGAGTGCAGGTCAGTATAGCTGTGGATTAGAGTTTGATGATCTGGCCTGAGTGAGTACATGCAGTTTGGTAGCTGTAGGTTAAAGGAAACAATAGAGTTTGGGTGGAGACAAAAATCAATGGGACGCCACGGGGAAAGAGGGATGGGAAAAAAAGACAAATAGACGAGTCCGGGTCGGACCAACATTGAAATGGATTGTGCAAATTTGCAAGATTCCAGGGTCCGTTTCTCCATTTGCCTGAAGGCTAGCAATGTGATCCAGGGGTTTCTGGAAAGGGCGCACTACCCTATGCCAACCTGGGGAGTTTGCCTTCATCCCATTTCCCCTTGAAGGTGAATTATGAGGCATCACGTAGATTAATTGAACAGCTCATTGCCATTTTTCTGATTGTGACAATGAGGTCATGTATATCTACTTTAAGGTCAAAATCTCCACGTAACATATATGCCACGTCCATTTCATAACTTCGTATTTCATCATTTTGTTCTAGACACAGGGTTAGAATGGGTTCTATGTAATATAGAACATGTTATTAATGCATTAGAACTGTTAAATGTGTTTACAACAGACCTTTTAAATACAAAACACAAGCTTTTACAAGGAGCCGGCTTTGTCTCATGCACTAAGCGAGCACATCACCATTTTGTAAATGTCATGTGACTGCATCCAGTAGATTGTATGTAGTATGTACAGTATAGGTCACTCCCCATGAGTTTAAGTGAAGGATAAAGCTGTTTAAGGAACTTTCCAGACGTTTTAAAGGGCTTGTGACACTCGTGTCACCATGGGCTTATACGGGTTGAGGTCGCTTGTTTGAAAGCATTCCCATCTCCTGAGGTTTTATTCATGACGTCATCGGTGATTAGTCAACGTCGCCTCGACTTTCAGCACTTGACTGTCGAAATGAATAAATCTGAAGTCTTGCAACCCCTACTCTGAAGTCAACACAGCCAAAGTAGCAACGCTGTTGGTGGAGGATGCTAAATTAAGTTCAAGTTTACAGAACTTGAACTTGATGTGAAGGTGTTCGAGCAAAATGTATTCGCCTGTGAAGTCCGTGATGCAAACTGCTTTCATTAACGTCAGTGTAAGTTTGCTGGCTAAAGCTAGTGTGACCAAGCCTTTAGCAAGCCAGCTTGATGGGTAAGTAAGTAAGTAAACAAGTATCAGACTCTGCTGTTTATATCTAACTGAAAATTAGCGTTATGTTGTGGCACTTTCCAGGAGTTTGATCAAAAATGTGAACACTGGTGAAATTGTAAATTGTACACATGCTACGAATAGAAATAAAAAAAAGAAACCTGTATGGCCTAAACTGAACCTTTTCCAGATTAGATTGTGATCCTGGAACCCTGAGTAAAAAACTTGGCCAGCTAATACTACAAACTACCCTCACTGAAAGGGTGTATGGTCTTGGTGTCAGTGTGTTTTCCGCTCTAACGGTCATCCATGGAATTCAGCATATCTACCTGCCTTACTGTAGTGCTAGCTTTACTGTAGTGGCTCCTCCTCGAGCAGAGCTAGAAGGAAAGGCTGGAACATTAGCGCTGTAGGATGCCAGCAAAGAAGGTAATATTCATCCAATTTTCACCCCGTATATCAACAAACACAATCTTCATCTGTTCATGCAAATCTGATATAGTGTCTTTGCCATCACAGTCATAACAACATGCTACACAAAGCGTGTGATATTAGCGGGAAATCTGTCATTAATCTAACTTCCTGCCCACTCTCATTAGGTCACGGTCAAACGTCCTTTCATTTAAATGAAGTTAAATTCATTTGTTCTGATGCTGTACATTTCTTCAGAATAGCCATTAATATGAATGTTTTGAATATTGATGTTAGTGTAAAGTATTGGTAATAAGTAAATGTATTTATATTTCTATTGTTTATGCTTGTTTATTGTTTTACAGAACACCATATGTCTGTATATGTATTTTCCCACTGTATTCAGTCTGGAGGTGGGCCATACACACGGTCATGTCAGAATATTGGGTACACCTGCTCGTTTCTGCTCTCACTGTCCATCTTATCAGCTCCACTGACCATATAGGACACTCTGTAGTTCTACAGGTACACTCTGTAGTCCATCTGTTTCACTGTATACTGTATTACCCTGTTCTTCAATGGTCAGGACCCCCACAGGACCACCACAGAGCAGGTATTATGTGGGTGGTGGATCAGTCACTGCAGTGACACTGACGTGGTGGTAGTGTGTTAGTGTGTGTGGTGCTGGTGTGAGTGGATCAGACACAGCAGTGCTGCTGGAGTGTTTAAACACTGTGTCCACTCACCGTCCACTCTATTAGACACTCCTACCTTGCTGCTCCACCTTGTAGATGGACAGTCAGAGACGATAGCTCATCTGCTGCTGCACAGTGCAGTGTTGGTCATCCTCTAGTCCTTCATCAGTGGTCACAGGACGCTGCCCACAGGACGCTGCCCACAGGACGCTGTTGGCTGGATAGTTTGGGTTGGTGGATGATTCTCAGTGCAGCAGCGACACTGAGGTGTCCAGCAGCACTGCTGTGTTTGATCCAGTCACACCAGCACAACACACACTAACACACCACCACCTCAGTGTCACTGCAGTGCTGATGATGATCCACCACCCACATAATACCTGCTCTGTGGTGGTCCTTTGGGGGTCCTGACCATTGAAGAACAGGGTAATACAGTATACAGAGTAACAGATGGACTACAGTCTGTACCTGTAGAACTACAGAGTACAAAGAGGAGCTGATAAAATGGACAACGAGTGTAGAAACAACGAAGGTGGTTTCAATGAGGTAGTTGGTCTGTGTACAGTCTTCAGTCATTTCGCCCACCCCCTTTTTTCAGCCTTCATTGCTGAACGAATCATATAGTGCACATTGCACACCATTACATGGAACATCACTCAGAATGGACCGAGGAGGCACATACATTAGATGTCACATTGGCTACGCAGGCCAGCTGTGCGCTGGGGCTCGTCCAGCTTTCTCCATCTCTCTGTAGCTCTTCCCAGCAGGAGGCTGGCCGATGGGCCTGGGGGCTACACTCTGTGTCAGCAGATAGTGCAAGGGGGAGGCTGGGCAGGCCGGGGGGAGAATGGCAGGAGGCAGAGCCTCGCCAAGACCCACACTCTCTTGGCATTTTGGCATGGTGGAGCGGCACGACGAAATGATCCAATTTAAGCTGGTTTAGGAGCGCCTGAGAATACACAAATATTTATTTTTTTGCAGCGCAGGAAGGCCCTTGCTCCGGAGATCGAGCTTCTCCAGGCCCTAGTGACTCCGCTGAGATAGCCAGTTGGCGTCCAGCAGGCCTGGGGTGTGTCTGACCAGCAGGCTGCCGACAGTGGGGCTCCAGCTATGGTCTCTGCTCTCATAACTGTAGAACATCAGGTCTCTCGCTACGTCGAATTCCACATACAGTGATGGTTAGAAAGAACTGTGGAATTATTGTTTTTTCTAATGATCACTGGAAAAAAAAACATTCTATTAATTATTAGTTATGAGCAATTTATCTCATGTAACTTGCTGCACAGCATGAATGTACTTCGACACTGTCCAGAGAAAACCGAGTATCTCCAAAATGGCAACTTTACAGGAGAGGGCAAAAACCTAATGTCACTTGAATGTAAGTCAATGGAACCAGACGTCTTCCCAAGCAGTTCTGGGCCATTTCTGTTGGTCCATTCATCATGACATTTCCACACAGTGTAAACAGCAGCTGCTGTGTTCAAATGATGCATAAAAGTAAAAATGGCCAAAAACGGACATACAATGGACGTACATATCCAAGGCTCAGTTCTGATGTTTGTGGTTTCTCGTTTGTCTGTGCACATCAGGTATCAAGATGACAATACTTCATAGTGGACTTTTGTGTAAAATACACAAATAAGCAAAAGCCAATGTAACCAGCTAATGTAACCAACCATATAGTTTCTAAATAACCTCATTTTTATTCTAATAAAACATAAAAAATGTTATAAGTGTATCAAAGCACCAGGAGAAAATGGGGGGAAATCACCCACCCCTACATATCCTGAAAAAGCATATACAGTAATACTGACCAAAAAAAAAAAAGATCTCTGGGGTCATTTTGTAGTAGACGGCATCCCTAAATAAGGAACTTCATGGCTCAGCCAGTTTTCTCTATGGGAAAAATGAAAGGGGTTTCTCAGAAATGACCGCTGTTTATTAGTGCCACTCATTGAATTACATGAATTACTCTCTAAGTTATGAGAAAGCTGTGGCCAAAGTGGGCCAGTACTTGGCCGGTACACAGTATCAGCCCTTCTGTATTATACTCTGTACCGTGGCTTTCTTGATCTGATCTCTTTCTGATCTCCATATATATGTTCATATATATATATGACATATGGCCATAAATATAAACGTACAGTCACTTACTGCATACTGAGTTGCATTTTAGCTGTTGTATAAAAACACAGGAGATTTCGGCATGTACAGCTTATTACTGTACATATACCGCAAAATACAGCTCACAGTAGTCTTGTGGTTCAGGTGGCTGAAGTCACACGATATACCGAATATATCCTGTATATATATTTGTTATTATATTGTTATATTGTAGAATGGTATTATTACGAATAACACAAGACATCAAGACAAAAAACAAAATCTTAGCTTGTTTATGTCCGAACGTTGCAGACAGTACATACATACATAACATATAGTATCACACATGTTTATTTTAATATTAGTTGATATTATTATATATTATTATATATGAAAAAACTAATTAAGAATGTAACACATCTACACTACACTGTAGGTAACTGCACACATTTCACATTTGGCAACCATTTTCCACAGTGAAACACATTTTCATTTGATTGTGAAAGCTTTCCATCTTAGGATACTTTCTGCCCCAGCACAGCTAATTACTGCGCATTATGGAATATGACTTGAAATGTTTGTATTGTGATGATTCAGGTTTTGCTGTTTTAAAGGCTTGTGAAGTTTTACGCTGTTGTTAAGTTTGAGCAAATTATAAGCAAAGTTGAAATGAATGTGTGTTTGCATCTTAAAAATAGGAAAATACATATCTGAGATATACAGCAAAGCGCATGGGGAATGAATGTGTTGAATCATGTTATTTATATAATACACATATTATACATATATAAATGATTTGATAGTTTTCATCTGTAAATGTCACATAGTAGTCTAATATATATATATATATTATTGTTATTATTAATCTCTTATTATGTTTATTAGTGCAATATACAATATCCGCCAAGGCTACTCCTGCATATGTCTAGTACATTACATACTTCATATATGCATATGTACTCTCTTCACATCTATAATCCGTGGTTAACAGCTCTTCTGTAACTCTGAGTCTATTTATTCTAGTAATGTAGTATTTATTATTCTAGTATTCTTGTATGTCTTCTGTGTAATATGTATTGTACTGAGACACTGCAATTTCCTTCTGGATCAATAAAGTGTAATCTTATAATATATATATTCTTTATTAGGTCTTTATTATTGTTTGCCTGAACTAATTTGGTCGAGAGGTCAAAAAAGTACATTTTGTTTATTTGCATTTGTTTATGTTTGTAATAAGCCAGATTATCATTATTATGTTATTTTTATTATTTATTGGTTACTTATACTGGGAGGTGCCTCAAACCATAACTCCTAAATTTACACGTTGGTGGGTTTTTTTTGCCATTTTAAAGCTGTTTTTAAAGCATTTTCATAGTGTTGAAAGATTTAGAGTTGTCATAATTTAATTTAGAGAAAAATTATCCAAAAAATATAGCCTTGTTCTAGTCCCGCCCCTGCATTTCAAAGCAGGAACTGAGGCTTCATCCCTGCCCCTAATGGCCACATGGTGAATTGTTAAATCCCAAATGTTCTGAAGTGAATGTTTCCCAAACTCTTAAAAACCAGTCTAGAACATTAAGAATTGTACCGAATACCAAAACACAGATTTTCTGCTGTTTATGAAAAATACGATGCAAATGAAAATCAATAAAATTTTATGTGTATAGCTGTCCAGAGCTGTGCTTGCTAGGCATGTACCAGCTAGCATTCTGCTCAAAATTAGCCAAAATTCCTAAAACGGTAGTGATATGATTTCTTTGGTAGTGACAAAATGGAATGTTGAATCAGTTATTTTAATAACTTAAACATCAGTCAATTATAAGTTCATTCCAAGCAAAAGGATTTTAGCTTAAAATCCAAGTCAAGTAAAAGTCTCAAATGTGTTTCAACTCTGATTTGGAGCTAGTTTTGTAGAGTAATCCATATCAAACAACCAAATACTCAAAGAGTCACCCGGTTTTATCACATGACCAGTCTGCGTTATTTTGCTGAGGTTAACAGTCATACAGTGTCTATTAAATCTTCCCATAGAGGACAACAGACTCATTCGGTCGCTAACGGCAAGCTACAAAATAACAACGTTAGAGGTCAATTAGCACTTGGTCAACCCACATACACACACAGATACCAAAACACACTATAATACAATAACTAGTCTAGTCTGGTCTTAGGTCACTAGCAGGCAAGCTAACAACTGCGCATTACCGCCGGAGCGGAGCACGCAAATAATCATAATAAAAATCTAATATTATATATTCGAAATGGCGTACATGGGCATATAAAGGAGCAGCCAATTCTGTTCGTCCATCCATCCGAGGAACTCTCTCTCTTCCCCTATGTTTTAACCTATTCCCTTGCCACGGAAAAAAAAAGAAAACTGCGGTGCTGATTTAATCTGCTCTATAAATGACTAATGCCCAGCGCGCTGTACACCCTGACATTATTGATGTTGATGATGATGAGGACCACTGTAATAATTGCCTTTAATGCGGTTATTGCTATTACTGTTATTATTACTGCTAATGAAGGAAATGCCGGCCCACATCGCCCCGGCAGAAATTTCACCATGGAAATAAATGAAAAAATGCCTTTATTGGATTACACTAAAAGCAATTCCAAATAAATGGGCCTTGAATACGTCTCTGTGAGATGAACATCACAAACATGTAATTTCATTGTGCTGGGAGCAAGGGCACAGAACTCAGCAAGACACAACAAGGCAGCGTTGTCTGATTCCTAGCGATGCGTTTTAGCAGTGCTGTCTGAAGCCAGTTGCTGACGAATGGATGTCTATTGCACGTGTTAATCTGCATATATTGAATATTCTCGCACTCACTTGAACTGCATGTACGTAAAATGCAATGTTTGGTCAAGCTTTGTGATGTGCATGCAACAGACATGTCGTAGGTTTGAGATGCTTATGACACTAATACACATTCTCATAGACTAGCTTACCTACATAGACTGAATATTAGAATATTAGCATCTAAGCTTACACTAAGAGTGTATGTGTATGTGCATGCATTTAATGATGCAATGCTAATAATGCATTATCACTATAAAGCTCCATGCAAAGTTAAGAAATTCTTATGACACTCATAGAGACATTCTAATTTACCTCCATGCATTGAATGCATTAGCACTATACATAAGTCAGCTCAGCTGGACTGCATGAATGTGACATCCTTATGTTTAGTAATGCATTGCTAGTAATGCATTTATCCCATGAAGTACTATGTTAAGTTATGGCCTGCTTATGACCTGGTTATATGGACATGTCATAGGTTATGAGATGCTTATAGCACCAATACACATTCTCAAAGACTATCTTACCTATATAGACTGAATATTAGGATATCCGAGTCTAAGCTTGCGCTGTATGTGTATAACGCATTATTATTATTATAAAGCCTTATGCAAAGTTAAGACATTTTTATGACACTCATAGAGACATTCTAATTTACCTGCATGCTTTGAATATAAGCACTATATATAAGACAACTCAGTTGGACTGCATGAATGTAACATGTTTATGTTTAGTAATGCATTGCTAGTAATGCATTTATCCCATGAAGCAGTATGTTAAGTTATGACCTGTTTATGACCTGCTTATAGCCACATTCTCATACGCTCATTTACCTGCATATATCAAATATTCTTGCACTCACTTGAACTGCATGTATGTAAAATGTGTGTGTTTGATCATGCATTGTCATGTACATGCAACAGACATGTCATAGGTTATGAGATGCTTATGACATTAATACACATTCTCATAGACTAGCTTACCTATATAGACTGAATATTAGAATATCAGAGCTCTAAGCTTGGACTGTATGTGTATGTGCATGCATTTAATGATGCAATGCTAATAATGCATTATCACTACAAAGCTCCATGCAAAGTTAAGACATTCTTATGACACTCATAGAGACATTCTAATTTACCTCCATGCATTGAATGCATTAGCACTATGCATAAGTCAACTCAGTTGGACTGCATGAATGTAGCATACTTATGTTTAGTAATGCATTGCTAGTAATGCATTTATCCCATGAAGCAGTATGTTAAGTTATGGCCTGCTTATGACCTGGTTATAGACACATTCTTGTAGGCTCAGTTACCTGGATAGATGGAATATTAGCATACTCACTTGGCTTGCATGTACATAAGCCACATGTATGTAATAATGCATTATTAACAATGAATGTATGCCTTAAAGTATTAATTCAAAGTTTAAAGTAAGTGATGTATGACATGCTTATGATACTATTATTAATAATGCATGTATGGCTTAAAGAAGTATACTGACATATGGCATGGTTATGACACTAATGCACATTGTGACAGACTCATTTACCAGCATATACTGAATAATAACACTGAGTATTAGTATACTCACTTGGCCTGCATGTACATAAACCTCATGCATTTAAAAACGCATCACTAATAATGTATTTATGCCTTAAAGTGTTGTGCAGACATAAAACACGCTCAAGACACATAATAGACACATTCTGGTTCTCATTTGCCTGCATAGATTGAATATTAGCACTGAGGTTTTAGCGTACTCACTTGCCCTGCATGTAATAATGCATTATTAATAATGGATTTATGCCTTCTAATAATAATGTATGCTGATGTATGACATGCTTATGACACAAACAAACACATGCTTTTTACACAGACTTTTTAATCTGCATAGCTTCAGTATTACCACTGGGTATAGAAATACACATCCATTTACTAACATATTAATATATATTTATAATGCCTTACTACCAATGCAACTGTCCTGTGTGGCACTGTGCAAAGTTATGGCACTCTTATGACACTAATAAACACATTCTGATACCCATTTGCCTGGATAGACTGAATGCTAGCATTAGCATAGCATTAGCATAGGCATTTGACCTGTGTGCTCGTAAAGCCCATGCATTTATAATGCATCATTAATGCATCCGTCTATTCATCCGTCTATGTATACTGGCATATGACTTGCTTATGACAATAAATGGTACATAATGGTAGACTTTTTAATCTGCATATATTTAATAATATCAGTATAAAAATACTCGGTTTGACTGGGTGTGTGTAAAGCACATATTTTTTAAAATGCATTGCTACAAATTCAATTGTCTTGTGAGGCACTGTGCAAAGTTATGGCATGCTTATGACACTTTCTGATAGGCTTACTTTACTTGAATAGATTAAACATTAGCAACTGCAAAATTAGCATACTCGTTTGCACTACATGTATGTAAAGCAGGTGGAATTAATAATCCGTCATTAATAATGCATCTATGAATTAGCATATATGCATAGATGCATTATTAAAGCGGTATGCTGACATATAACATGCCTATGCCACAATAAGACACTTTCTGATTTACCTACATAGATTTAATATTACCAATGAAAACATTTATGCCTTAAAGTATGCTGCAGGCATATGACATGCTTATGAAACCAATAGACACATTCTGAGGCACATATATTTTATAATGCATTACTACAAACGCAGTTGTCTCGTGAGGCACCATGCAGAGTTATGGCATGCTTATGACACTATCAGATAGATTCTGGTAGACGTAAAGCACATGCATTTAATAATGCATCATTAACCATGTCCTCAAGCCTTAAATTATGTATGTTGGCATATGACATCTTTATGACAATAGGTACAATAGATACACAATGACAGACTTTTTAATCTGCATCAATTGAGTATTAACACTGAATATGAAAATACTCGGTTGGGCTGCATGTGTGTAAAGCTCACACGTTTTGCATTACCACAAATGCAACTGTCTTGTGAGGCTCTGTGCCAAGTTATGGCATGCTTATGACACGTTCTGATGGACTTATTTACTTGAATAGATCAAACATTAGCAATTGCAATATTAGCATTCTGGTAGATGAATTTGCCTGCATGGACTTAACATTAGCACAGATCATTAGCATACTCGCTTGGACTGCATGCACATAAAGCACATGCATTGCTAATAATGCACTTATGCCTTGAAGTATGTGTGCTGACATATGACATGCTTATGACACTAATAAACATGATAGACTTGTTTGTTTACATTTACAGCATTTAGCCGACGCTCTTATCCAGAGCGACTTACAACGTCAATCATATTGCAGGCAGGCCAATGTAGTGTTAGGAGTCTTTCCCAAGGACTCTTATTGGTGGAGCACACCATAGTCACCCAGACTGGGATTCGAACCCCAGTCTCCCATATGTGGTGGTGGTGGCTCCCTGGCGGGTAGTGGTGTTATCGGCTGAGCTACACCAACCACTATACATGTATATGAGTATATGAGTATCATATACTCTCTTGCAGTGCATATGCATGCATCCTATGAAGGAGTATGTCAAGTGGTGCCATGCTTCGGGCTGCATGGGTGGCATAATAGCACCAGTGATTAGTGCACAGAATTGGACTGTTTGAATTTCTATGTAAGCGCAGACATGCAATAATGCATCACCATGTGCGTTGGCTATTTAAGCATGCGTCCTTTGTATTATAGCAGTAGTATAAGTTACGACATGATTGTGACCAATAGATACATCCTGTCGTAAGTGTTTGCATGAAGTGGGGCCTATTTGCTCTCCATTTCTTAAGCTTTTTGTTCTCAGCACTCCACTGGAAATCTCCACATTGTTTAATTAACTGGCGCTCACAGTTGGTCTATGGCATTAATTTTGCTGAGTTAGTCGTACCACTTTTAATGAGGCCCATCTGAGCACCCAAATACTACCACAACAGCTAATATCCCAGAGTCTCGCACTTTGAGTGCACAAACCGCTCCCTACGAGGCGTTTTAAAGCCCAAAAAACGAACGCCGTGTGAAAACCCCCAACAATTAGAGTGATAAACACCTCTATCATGCGTTCCGAGCAGATCCGCCACATACGCTACAGATACTGCGCTGCTGTCAATGTTCATATCGCGCTGAATCAATATTAATGGTTTGGTAATGCTTTCCATGCGGTGTTCTCTGAATAATTCTACCTGATGCTTTGGTTAATGAGAACGTGTCATCAAAATAAGTTTTTCAGGGCGAGTTTGTTCAAGTTGTTGCATTAGCATGCTAAGAGCGCAGCTAATAAGCCATTCTATTTAGCTAGTACAGCAAGATTCTGCACACATTTTAGCCCATACTTTGCTTTCTCCTGGGAGGGAAACAACCCAACTCTCCAGCCCCCACTGATCTTGCGCCCTAGCATGCTAACTGTGCTTATTTTGCTAAGTGAAAGTTTTGGAGGTGAGCTTTTCCTAGTCTAAACCCCACTTAATTTAAATATACTGATGCTAACGTTCCTTATGCAACCTTGCCTTAGCAGGATTTGGCTGGTTGGACATCCTGTCATCCTGTCCACATGCTAATCCTGACCAGGATGACCAATAATACAGCACCCGTTTCCAAAAAAAGTTGGGACGCTGTGCAAAATATGAATAAAAATAAAATAAAATGATATGTAAATCGTTTATAGACTATATAACGATGACCTAACAGATGTTGAAACTGAGAATTTGGTTGTTTTTTTGAAAACTATATGTCTATTTTAAATTTACTGCCCACAATATGTTTCAAAAAAGTCAGGACAGGTGAAACAAACGACTGATAAAGTTGTTTAATGCTAAAACAAAATACCTGGTGGAACATCTCACAACTTTTTAGGCTAAATGGCAACAGCCAGTAACATAATTGGGTATAAATGACCCTCCCAGAAAGGCGGAGTCTTTCAGAAGTAAGGATGGGGAGGGGTCACCACCACTGTGAAAGACTGCACAGGCAAACAATTCAGTGCAACAATTCCAAAGAACATTTCTTAATGTAAAACAGCAAAGAACTTGGAGATAATCATCATAATCATCTACACTACACAATATCAATCGCTGTATCTCAGTATGTTAAGGAACAAGAACCAAAACCAGTACTGGATGGCTGTGATCTTTGGGCCCGCAAACAGCACTGCATTTAAAACAGACCCAGAGTCACTGCATGGGATCAGGAACACTTCCCAAAACCATCGCTTGGGAACACAGTTCATCACTGCTCCACAAACTCAAGTGTGCAAAAAGTAAACCAGATATAAACAGATCCACAAACAGCGCCGCCGCCTTCTCTGGGTCGGAGCTCATTAAGATGGACTGAGGAGAAGTGGAACAGCGTCCGGTGGTCTGACCAATCAAAACCTGAAATTCTTTTTGGAGGTCATGGATGTCATGTCCTATGGGCTTAAGAGGTGAGTGCACATGTGCATTAGTGCACATGGTATGAGTGACCTGCACATCTGTGAAGCACCATTAATGCTGAACGACATATACGGGTTTGGAGAAACATACGCTGCCACCCAGATGACGTCTTCTTCAGGGAAGGTCTTGCTTATTTCAGCAACACAGTGTCAAACCACATTCTGTATGTATTACAGCAGCACGGCTTCTGAGTGAAAGAGTCCGGCTGCTAAACTGACCAGCCTGCTGTCCAGACCAAGCAAGAATGAGTAACATTTCACTTTCAAAATTACAGCAATCGTCTCCCCAGTTCCCGAACCCTTACAGAGTGCTGTTAAAGAAGATGTGATTAACACGGTGGTGAACCTGAACCTGTACCAACTTTTTTAAAACATATTGCTGGCATCAAATTTCAATTAGCAAACCAATAAAAATATATAAAAACTATAAAAAATTCTCAGTTTCCACATTCAATTTGTTTTCTTTGTACTATTGTCAGAAACAAAGAACTCGGGCCGACGCGCGCCGAGCTAAAGATCAGATGAGCTTTACTGAACAATTGGGCAGTAGAACACAGCACCAAAACACGATCAAACATAAATGGAGAAAGCCAGATCAGAGTCGAGGAACAGGGTAAGGTCAGAACCAGGGTAGACAGTCAACGAGGCAACCAGAGTACAAGGGGAAGACAGGGAGAATAGTCAGAGAGCGGACATAGGTAGAAATGCCAGAGAGTAGAACAGAACATAAGCCAATAAGGACGAGGAAGAGATCGGTAGTCGGAGATCGAAAGGGGTCAGAACCAGAATAGAGAAATAGCAGAATAAAATGCTCAGAATTGCAAACTGGGTTTGGCAAAACTTTGCAATGAGTGTGTGTGTTTGGGGGGGGGCATCAGTATAATATATATCAGTATAATATTCTATATATGTTATTTAGTTTTAAATGAAGCTTTGAGGAAATTCAGTGCACTGCTTTATTTCACTGTATGCCACAATGCAGTGTTGTGTGCCAGAACTCCAGGAGAGCATAACTGCAGTACAGCGTCCGTTAGCTAGCGTAACAGTGCAGCGGAGCTTCATGTGCTAACCTTCACCCCTCCAGGTAGAAATGTAGGCATACATGGCCAACTTTAAATCATTCAAACTGGGAGAGAAACAAGGTAAACAAATTCAAAACCCAGATGTGCAGGGTATATAGATTCATAGTTAGACATAGTCGGACTAGATATATGCATATATATGCAAAAAAGTTTATTCAGTTATTTAAAATAACACAGCTGCTCACAGTTCGGACATCAGCAGAGAAAATTACAGCACAATACGACTGAACACAACTGAATAAACGGTGTTTCAGTGTCAGGTGAAGGGTTGGGCTCTAAATCCAGGTGCGTGTGTGTTTGTGTGTGTGTGGGGCAGGGTGGAGGGTGGGG
>CM067497.1:22213346-22224496 GCA_034552555.1 Semaprochilodus insignis
TGTCTCACAATGCCAAACCTACCCACCAAGCTTCATTCCGTGGGGGTTGATTCCTTCTGGCTGCAGCTATTTGTGCAGCTGTTCTTTTGACGATGAGTGTATGTGTTCTAGACATGGCAACCCTGGTCCTATCAAGGTGAGCACACTAATAAGGCATGAAGGAGAAGCTTACGCCTGCACGTCACCAAGCCACTGGAGACACCTGGAGGCGTTGTGTCCGTCGTTGCGATGAGGAGTGGACAACCCAAACCTGCTGTCCTTATTGTATGTACTCAGGTCATACCTTCTGTCCACTGGCTCACCTGAGATAACAAACAAAACACAACCAGATATCATATTTTCAGGTGATTTCAGGAAACTACCAATCAACAGAATCATGTGTGTGAACCTGAAACAGTCATGTGACTGCAGATACAGTCCAAAACTAGCTCTTACCAACAAAGTAGGAGCTATGTGAGTGGACGTACTGCTTATGTCCCTCCTGCGCCTCCCTTTCCACCTCCTCCTCTGTTTTGGGGGGATTGATGACCTCGCCGGCATTAGAAGCTGCCCAGATTGAACAGGGAGCGAACACACAACAATTCATTTGCAATGGGGTCGAGCCTCAGAGCATTTCAGACCAAACTCACTGACCTACATCTTAACCATTTAATAACGTAATTATGCGCCCATTTATTCAAAATAATGGGAATTCCCCTTTAAAGGAGCAGTGTGTAAGATTTGGGAGTGGGGTATTTTAGCAGAAATGGAATATAATATACAAAACTATGTTTTCATTAGTGTATTATCACCTGTAACTAGAAATAGTTGTGTTTTAGCTTGGAATGAGCCCTTCATATCGACATATCTACGTAGGAGCGTTAAAGCTATGAGCCTGAAGTCTTAGTCAGCAGCTTCTTGTTCGAATACTCCTGTTCCATAAGCCAGCGAACAGAATCAAAGGGGTTAACCAAGAGAACAGTCAGGAGCACAGAAGGAGAGTAGAAAACCAGCGAGGCAAAGAATCAGGCAAACAGGACCAAGGGAGAATCAAGAGGGAAAGTCGAAGTCAAGGGAAAGTCAAAACCAGAGATAGCAACGAGAAAGGCAATGGAGAAACGCTCAGAACTGCAAACAAGGTTTGGCAAAACTTTACGATATGTGTGTGTGTGGTTGGGGGGGGGGCGGGGGTTAAATGGAGGCTGGGGAAAAGGGCCGCAGGTGTATGCCATCAGTACTCTGGAGAGGCGGGGCATGGGAATGAGGTGTGATTGGGTGACTGGGAACGTGTGAGGGTGACGTCATCGGGTAATGCACTCTGGGAAATGGAGTTCAGGAGAAACCCGGTGGTGTCAGGGAAACCTGGAGGTGTGACAATTAGCTAGCAGGTTAGTCAAGCTACCTGGCGTACCGATAGTACAGTACTTCATGCGAACTGGGCTTTTAATGAATAGCAGATTTTTACAGAAAGGATGTTGGTAATATGGCGGACCTAGAGCACCCACGGATGTGTGGATACACACAGTCGAGCAGTGTGCCCTGCACCCAATCTATGAGCAGTTGCAACGTTCTAGAAGAACTGACTCTATTCATGATGCACTCATAAAACCGTATAACCTACGCTTGTCACCCAAACCGATGGCTCTGAATAAGACTCTGTTATGGCTCTTACGGAGAAGCGATTTCACACCAAACGCTGTTTTCTCAGGGTCAACCCAATCTGGAAGCCCGGGACCCTTAACCTGGGACCTTCCAAGAGGAGCTTTCCGTTTGCTGTTATAACTGGCCTCCTGAAGCTCACGGAGCCTCTCCTGGTAGCGGGTCTTGGGCGGCGGGTTGATCAGAGATCCACTCTATGTATACAAAATGAACATTAGGTAGTGTAGTCATTGTTCTGAGGGTCTCTCGTCTTCAGTAGGGTCTTTATTAGCATAAGCAGTGCAGTAACATGGTCAGGGTACTTACAGCGATGGATGGCCTAGTGCTTATTCCGTGAACTAGTGTACTGGCAATATCGGGATCGTTTGCTTTTCCGAAGAACACCCGGATCGCCCCTGCCTCAGGCCGGGAGCTGTTAAGAAACTTCCTAACCGCTGGAGGTGTGGTGGTCTGCGGGGAAGCACACAGTTATGAGTCAAGCCGAGCAGACCAAGTGTCTTCTGTATCTCTTCCATTGCCTTAAAGGAGAACTCCACCCCGTTTTCAAAAGTTCTCTCCGGTTTAAAGGAGACGCATCACGAAGAACTCGTTTTTTCAGTGCTTGTGTCCATGCGTTTGGGTATCCGGAGTGCCCACCCACTAAAGCTGTCAGGTAAGACAGTACAGACAGTGTTTTGAGTCCTGCCCAGATTAGAAAACACAGGATTCAACAAGCCATTCAGATGTGGCTCTTCTTCCTACATCAAATGGGGGCTTGTTAGAATAACACCGCCCACATTTGAGTAGCTCCGCCCACAGCTTCAGAAATCCCAGCAGGAGTGCCATTATGTGGAAGCTAATAGCCAATCATGTGCTGCACCTGGACCGAGCTCATTTTTGATGGCCACGTCCAGCTACAGTCACTGAAACCTGCATGAGTGCTGACCAAAGCTGAAGTTGGCTGCCGGTTCTTGATGAAACTATTCCATTCCACCTTAAATGATGCAACAGTTACATTCTGGCCCCTCAGGCTACTTGTCCAGCTTCTTGTTCGGATGAGAAGTTCCACTATCTAACGCTAACGGCTGAGGTAATATATATTAACAGAGATGTAATGTTCTAGATAGTTCGTGGCATTTAGCACTAACTAACACTAACACCTGAGGTAATATATAAAAGGAGATGTAATGTTCTAGATAGTTCTTGGTGATTAGCACTAATGAAAGCTAACAGCTCAGGTAAAATATTAATATTAAAATATTAAACATTACAGAGATGTAATGTTCTAAATAGTTCTTGCTGTTTAATGTTAACACTAATAGATGAGGTCATATATTAAGAGAAGCAATGTTCTAGATAGTTATTGGCGTTTCGCACTAACTTACACTAACAACTGGGGTAATATAAAAGGGAGATGTAATGTTCTAGATAGTTATTGGCATTTAGCACTAACTAACACAAACAGCCAAGGCAATATATTAACAGAGATTTAATGTTCTAGATAGCATTTGGCATTTAGCACTAGCTAACACTAACAGATGAGGTAATATTTTAATAGAGAGGTAATGTTCTAAATAGTTCTTGCTAACTGATGAGGTCATATATTAAGAGAAGTGATGTTCTAGATAGTTCTTGCTGTTTAGTACTCACAGCTGAGGTAATGTTCTAGATAGTTCTTGCCATTTAGCACTAACACTAACAGCTGAGGTAATTATATTAACGGAGAGGTAATGTTCTAGATAGTTCTTGGCATTTAGCACTAACACTAACAGCTAAGGTAATTATATTAATGAAGAGGTAATGTTCTAGATAGTTCTTGGCATTTAGCACTAACAGCTGAGGTAATTATATTAACGGAGAGGTAATGTTCTAGATAGTTCTTGGCATTTAGCACTAACACTAACAGCTGAGGTAATTATATTAATGGAGAGGTAATGTTCTAGATAGTTCTTGCTAAATGCCAAGAACTATCTAGAGGTAATGTTCTAGATAGTTCTTGCTGTTTAGCACTCACAGCTGAGGTAATATATTAATGGAGAGGTAATGTTCTAGATAGTTCTTGGCATTTAGAACTAACACTAACCGCTGAGGTAATTATATTAATGGAGAGGTGATGTTCTAGATAGTTCTTAGCATTATTGATGCTGCAGGATCCACATAAACGTTAACAGTTAACGCTGTTAGCATGTTAGTTGAATGTCTGTAAGATGAACAGGTGAATGTGGTGAGAGTGAAATGAGAGAATGGCTTCGTCCGAAATGGCGTACTTCCATACTATACAGTACGCGAAAGCAGTACGCGAGAATAGTCAGTATGTCTGAATACGTAGTGTTCATAAAACAGTATGCGAAAGTCCCCGGATGACGTACTACACCGGGAGAGATTTTGAAGTATGCGACGACAGCACACTGTCCTATCCCATGATTCCACGGGAGCTACAGAGCCATTTGAAGAGATAAATTCCTCAGCATGCGCTTTCTGCGACCTCCTGCTCGACGCTGCCTCCATGTGGAAGTGTTCATCGCGAAAACTGACCACAGCGAACGCTACTGTCGTTAACAGATGGTAAAGATTTTGCCGAGTTTTGGCTTTTAAAGAATGGGGTTTGCCGCCGTTACGTGACGTCAGCGGAGATCCGGGTCAAAGGACACAGGGAAGATGGCGAATGTAGTGCGTCCGAGGACTCGTATACTAACAGTACATACTTCTTTAACAGCTGAGCAGTACGTACTAGATCCAATTCAGTACGTGCTGCTTAAGTATGCCATTTCGGACACAGCTGGTGTGTACTGGAGGAGGGGGCGGAGTCAGCAGTAGCTCATTATCATTTAAAGGAACAGACACCCAAACCAGCCGTTCTGAACAGGGCTGTTTAGACAGGAGGAGCTGTGCTGCTTCATCATTGTGCTATTTTAACCAGGCTGTCACAGACATTTCTTAACACCCCAGAGAGACCGTGTTAGCTTGTAGAAAGGGGACAGAATTTGAAACATTAAATGTTTTATTGGAGACTAATTTGCCTTAGAACATCCTGAATGTACATTATAGCATGGATGTACTTTAAAGATATGGGTTGTGCCAAAATCTCAAAACTGCAGTGAAACAACAACATGTCTGTAATCATTCTGTGTGATACCTTTCTGTATAGGATCTTCTAGAGTCATTAAACAGGTCAGACGTCTGGTTCCATTTACCACCACTGTCCACTATACTGAATTAGTAAGTGGCTCCAGAATGGAGCAGCTCACACCAAGCCACCCCAAATGAAATCTTAATGATGTAATGATGTGCAGAAATCTCGAAAACATGGGTGGAAGGAATCCCCCTTTAACAAGCTAACACGCTCACACACGATTTCCAGTGAACGAAACAAAAACGGCTCCAGAGATGCCTTCACAGCTGACAGGTGACCTCTGACTCACCCTCGGGGTTGTGTCCTGCAGGCATGTTTGCGCCCTGTCGCCTGGTGGTATGACTTTCCCCGCCTTTTTCAAGAAAGGAAGATTATTAGTCAGTCTGAACGTGTGGTTTCTCCGTACAAAGCTGAACAAGCACTGCAAGCAGGTAGCAGGTTAGCATCTGGCCCTAGCTGCTGCGTTAGCAGGATGCTAACTCCAGCCTGGTGGTCTCACCGCTCTAATGTGTGGGAACGTGTCCCTGCGCCTCCAGGTGCTCGTGTTCTTCTCTAAGAGGGTCATCATAAGCGCCCAGTCGCGTCCAGACAGCAGCGCTTGCTTTATTTAACATCGGATAATAAAGGGGAGCCTAGCTAGTTAGCTTAGCCTGCGCTGCTAATCACTGCGATAGATTGTTTACATCCGGTTACTAGGCAACGCATTCTTCCGCGTTCACCTCATTGAGGCTTCTATTCGGCCCTAAGCTGACATGGCGATCATTTTAATAAGGCGTGACCACAAATTAATATATCGAGGCCACAATGTACTATATTGAGGCAACAAATTAATATATTAATTTGCCAGAATTTAATATATATTGAGGTAACTTACTAAACTGCTAAATTTAGGCCTTGAATTTTTATATTGAGGCCACAATTTACTAAATTAGGGTGATAAATTAATACATTTAATTGTGTGTATTGAGGCCTCAAATTATTATACCGAAGCCACAATTTGCTAGCTTGAAACAACAAATTACAATACTGATACAACAGACTACTGTATTGAAGTTTACTATAGTGTGGCAACAACTACAGTGAGGAAACCTTTCACTATACAGATATATTAATATTAATATATTAAGACCATAAGTTACTATACTGAGGCCACATTACTATATTGATGCAATAAAATACTATATTGCGGCCACAAATTACTATATTGAGGCCACGGGTTACTATACTGAGGTCACACGTTAAAATATTGATGCAATAGAATTCTGTATTGGGGCCACAAATTACTATACTGGGGCTACATGTTACTACATCAGTGTAATAAAATACTATACTGAGGCCATGGGTACCTATACTGAGGTCACACATCACTATGTTGCTACAATAACATTTTATATTAAGGCCACAAATTACTATATTAGGGCCACAAGTTACTACATTGATGCCACACACTACTATATTGAGGCCACAAGTTACTATTCTGAGGCCACATGGTACTATATTAATGCAATAAAATGCTATATTGAGGTCACATGTTGCTATACTGAGGTCACTTATTACTATATTGATGCATTGAAATCCTATATTGAGGGCACAAATTACTATAGTAGGGCCACAAGTTACTACACTGATGCCACAAACCACCATATTGAGGCCACACGTTACCATACTGATGCAATAAAAATGCTATATTGAGGCCACAAATTACTATATTGAGGCTACACAATACTATATTAATGCATTAAAACGCTATATTGAGGCCACAAGTTACTATATTGATGCCACAAACTACTATATTGAGGTCACAAGTTGCTATACTGAGGTCACTTATTACTATATCGATGCATTAAAATCCTATATTGAGGGCACAGATTACTATATTAGGGCCTCAAGTTACTACACTGATGCCACAAATCACCATATTGAGGCCACATGTTACCATACTGATGCAATAAAAATGCTATATTGAGGCCACAAATTACTATATTGAGGCCACAAATTACTATATTGAGGCTACACAATACTACTGTATATTAATGTATTAAAACGCTATATTAAGGCCACAAGTTACTACATTGATGCCACAAACTACTATATTGAGGCCACAAGTTACTATACTGAGGCCACACGGTACTATATTAATGCAATAAAATGCTATATTGAGGTCACAAATTACTGTATTGAGGCCACACGGTACTATATTAATGCAATAAAATGCTATATTGACCCGTTTATGTCATTATGACTTTAACAGAAAAGGGCCCAACTACGGTCTTTGAGGGATGAAGTTCAACACAGTTTGGTGGTCTCGTTTAACTCAACCTGGAGAAACAGTGTATGAAGGAAACACCACGGATGTCTTTGTGCAGTTGGTGTTAGAGTGCAGTGTGTGAGGTGTGCTGAGGTTAACTAACAGACCTGCTTTCGGTTTTAGTTTGAGGTGTAAACCGGTTATAAGGGTGTGGATTAGATGTGCAGTAAGTGTGGTAGAGCATGATACAGTGTATTTATACAAGGGTTGCTGTGTCTCCTATGGGGCGATAGTGGCTCCATAAACACGCCTCAGAACAGAACTGTGGTTAGCTCAGTCTCAGTCTCAGTCCACCAATCATATCCTTTGGTATTCTATATCCAAAAAGGGAATTTTAATAAAGGACAAGATTAATAGACGCTAGAATTAAATCTAATCAGAGAGTAAGGGGATACAAAAACAGCCATAACGTTAAAACCAAGTCAATGTATCTACACTCACTGTCCATGTTATCAGCTGCACTGACCATATAGGACACTCTGTAGTTCTACAGGTACAGACTGTAGTCCATCTGTTTCTCTGTATACTGTATTACCCTGTTCTTCAATGGTCAGGACCCCCACAGGACCACCACAGAGCAGGTATTATGTGGGTGGTGGATCATTCTCAGCACTGCAGTGACACTGACGTGGTGGTGGTGTGTTAGTGTGTCGTGTGCTGGTGTGAGTGAAAGCTGCTGGACCTGACCATCGAAGAACAGGGTAGTAAAGTATACAGAGGAACAGATGGACTACAGGAGTGCTCCTATATGGTCAGTGGAGCTGATAAGATGGAGGTGGTTTTAATGTTATGGCTGATGGGCGTAAATAGAGCTACTTTACCTGAGCTCACCCTTATGAATGGAGAATAAAGCTGCGGGATTCTGCCTCCTGATTGGCTGGCTTCCTCCTACGTCATCCGAGGCCAGTTCCAGTCTGTCACCGTTTACATGTACGCCAACGGGGGGAAGTTGCGAAAACGTAAACGGTGAAGAAGGTGGAAGCTGTGCTCCTCTGTGCTTCTGTGGCTCGGTTTTCTTAGGAGCTTTGGTCTGTACCTCGAACGACTCTCCGAAAAGCCTCTTTGCTCATCCGGAAATCAGGTAAGTTTAGCGGCGCCTTCGTTCCCTGTTTTGCCTGTATCGTAGCTGAGGTGGCTAAAGCTGTCATGCTAGTCGCTGGTTAGCAGGTCATCGCTTGAATAGCGGCCTGTCGTCTGTTTTAGAAGTCCCAGCCGCTCGAGTTTGCCCCGTGACGCCTCCGTAGTCGTATTCGAGCAAATGACAACTTACACCATAAAACGTGTGGCATAAGAAGGGAGGTTGTTGGTGTTGTAGCATGGTTAGCTAGGTAGCTAGCTAGCTAACAGAGCTAGTGTAATTCTGGCTGTTAGCACTGGCCCCTAGCTGGTTGCATCACATTGCGTTGTAAATGGTCATACGTGCTTGTGTTTTGGTGGTATTAATGTAAAAGAGCCGATTTAAACCTGATAAAGCTGTTGCTACACTGCTAACCAGCTAGCTTGCCACAAGCCTCTGTCAGTACAGTGCTGTAGTTAGCCAGCTGTAGCATGTTTCTAAGAGGAGGTAATTACCTAGCTAGCTTGCAATGTTATGTTTCTCTCATACCAGACTTAAGACTTTTCACGAGCTGCATAATCGCTGAGATCATGTAGCTAATATTAGTCGCTTCTTTGCTTATGGATCTTGTTTGTTAGCTAGCTAGCTAGCTTCCTAGCATAGATCTAGTTAGCTTTCCGTTCTAGCTACATATGCTGGTCATGTTTTGTTGACCATAAGTTGTCACTGCAGAGCTACCTAAGCAGAAATCACGTGGTTTGTCATCTTACTGGGCAACCTCTCCTTACAATATAGGCTAAAGCGGAGATTACATGGATTATGTCCATTATTTGTGCTTAATTAAGATGTCAAAAGAGACATGCAGAGTGGATTGGCATAAAATTCTTACAGTGGTGGTGATGGGAACCAGACGTCTGAGGTGTTTAAAGGAGCAGTGTGTAAGATTTAGGGGGGTTCTGTTAGCAGAAATGGAATATAATATGCAAAGCTGTGTTTTCATTAGTATATCATTACCTGTCACAAGAACATCTGTGTGCTACATCGGAGCTGGTCATCTTCCAACGGAGGCTGCCGCCGCCATGTTTCTGCAGTACACCAGAACAGACAAATCACACGCCGGCTGTGCTTATGCTATAGCCCTGCATTTACACTGGCAGTGACTTTCCGCCTCTTGTCACTCAAATCACTTGTCGCTCGTTGCCTGTAGGCGTTTCTGAGCTCAAGCTGTCCACTGGGGTTTCACCGACGCCAAGCACAAGTCAAGAATCGTTCTTGCTGAAAGTAAAAATCCCGGAGAGAAACTTTCTCGTGTTCATTGTTATGTAATTGCATCACCTATTGGTAAACGCTGCTGTGGTGTTGTAAGAGGTTTGAGAACCCAAATTTTGACTAATACAGGTTTGCACAAAACCACACGAGAATCCTCCTCGTCAAAGCAGAACACGAAGAAGCAGAACAAAATCAAGACAGGTGCTGAAACCAGGCAGAAAACCTGGCGCCCGCCGTAACTTCCAGGGGAGGGAGTGACGTGGGTCAGGGGGTTCAGTAGGTTGCAATTACAGAGCAGATGTTCCCTCACCGAAAGTCACTTCATTAGGCCTGTATGGTTCCGAATATGCTGCCTGATAATGTCTTATTATATTAGGGTGAGGATTTTGGCCTTAACCGCTTCTTGAAAAGCCGTTCCCGGTGGAGCTGTACATGCTGTTCATACTATTGTATCATTATCAACCTCACATGTAAAAACTGAGGAGGCATCACTGGCGGTCTGGATAGACACGGTGACCCCCTGGTTCCATTCTCCACCACTGTAAAGAGGTCTAAGCAAAGCTTCAGTGGGGTTCCCTGAGGTACTTGATTCTGACTGTATCTGTGGAGTTCGTAAGTGAATACGGGGCTGTTGTTGTGTTAGTTTTTGCTATTTGTGGACACGACACTGATATCACGAGGCCTGTTGGGTCAGAGAAACGTACTAGCAGGTGGGATGGTGGATGTGACTGATGAAGCTGTGCAGGAATATCATGTTGGCCTGTTGCTGGGAGTAGTAAGCATCTGGAATCAGTGCTGTTCTACTAACAGGCCATTATTATTAATCAGAAGAGATGAGCGGTGCTTACGCAGACTCTTGCAGGTCAGGTCAGGTTCGCAAAGTGTTTATTGTTCCTACAGCAGGCCGGAGACTGATCGCAGGTACATCTTGTGTGAAGACAAACATCAGTTTCACTCAGACAGCTCTCTTTGAACACAGTTGGGCGATGCAGGCCCGTGCAGAGCTCTATCTGGCAACGTCTGTATGTTTATATGGTTAATGACCAGGCAGAAACACAAGACGCCCGTTTGTGGGGAAGTCTTAGGCCGGAGCTTATGGAACCAGGGTTGTGACCGGAGGTTCTCTGAACCGACAGTAACAGCTGAAGTTCCGAATGCACTTCCTGATGTCTGAGGGGTTGTTTATGGTAGTTCTGAGAAAATGTTTTTGGGCTAACAGATATTTTAAAACACCTTTATGGTGGAGAGGAACCTGCGTTTAGTCCTTATCAACGTTATATACGGTATTAAAACTCATATGTATGGTAAATACAGCAACCTTGGGAATCTATTGCTGGACATGATTAAAGATCAGCCTTTGACTTTGACCAAAATAACACTTAAATTAATATGAATTAAATTAATATTGATATCTCAAGCACCAACAGGAACACTTAAAGCACACAGGGTTGGTGGGGGTGGGGGGATTGTACAGACAGGCAATATGGCAAAAGTATTATCACGATGTTAAAACAAACAACAAAATATAAAAAGTACTAAGAAGAATCCAGTTTAACAGGACAAATAATGCTCACTTGTCAGTGAAACGTAGTCAGTACTGGCGATATCCACAATATGTTCAGAAAAGCGCATTATAATAAATCCTGATATCAATTAGGCTAAATACTGTCATGTTGCCTCTAGGTAATTGGCTAGAGAAATATTTAGCAATTTTTTTGTTCTTTGATTCTTGTGATTAATCATACACACATATATATATATATATA
>CM067497.1:22224819-22238376 GCA_034552555.1 Semaprochilodus insignis
GTCGGTGCGGTGCGGGCGATGCGTTGTGTCGGTGCGGTGCGGGCGATGCGTTGTGTCGGTGCGGTGCGGGCGGTGCGGTGCAGGCGATGCGTTGTGTCGGTGCGGTGCGGGCGATGCGTTGTGTCGGTCCTGCATTTCAGTGTTCCATGCAGGTCGTAGAGCTGCTGTTTTAGTCACATGCTTTTTTTTCCTTCTCGTTTCAGGACGTTCAGTTGGAAACCACCTTCAGTCCAGAACAGGTGACTGGCCTCTGGGTCATGGCAGGAAGAGGTGGAGCTACGAGACCTAATGGTCCGAATGCAGCCAGCAACAAAATTTGTCAGTTCAAACTTGTCTTGCTCGGAGAGTCTGCAGTGGGCAAATCCAGCCTGGTCCTCCGCTTCGTCAAAGGCCAGTTTCACGAGTTTCAGGAGAGCACGATAGGAGGTAAGATAACACCTCTCATACGAACTGGGGACAGTGAGGAAGTACAGCTTTTGTTTACAGTCAGCTTCTCTGTGGTAGTCAAGTTTATTTATATAGAGCTCCACCCGGTCTCTCCAGAACATCTCAAACATTATTGATGGGGTTAAGGTACGGACTCCGGGATGGACGATTCATGTGTGAGAATGATTCCTCCCTAATGCTCCCTGAACCACTCTTTCATGATCTGAGCCTGATCAATCAGGAGGAAGAGGAGGAAATCAGTCACCACCACTGTCCTCCACTGTCCTCCACTGTCCTTGCATGGTTTAATAATGTGCTGGAGAGTTCTGAACCCAATTCCAGTCATTCCAGCTTCTCCCTAGCTGTTTTCTTTGGTTGATGGAGGACAATAATTTGACCAGTTTCTGAAACAGAGTAACATCTTTTCCATGACCACTGGATTCATCTCCACATGGGTGTACAAGAGATCTCTTATACTACCATGTGAGAAAGTATTGTTGCCAGCTGACACATATGAACCCCTGCAGTAATTATCCAGGCAAATAACACGATTACATATTTGCTTATTTAGATCCAAACTTTGCTTATTTATTTATTTATTTATTTATTTACTTACTTACTTATTGCCCAGGCAGTTTATGAAGGTAGCTTATGAACCTCAGGACATGTCGGGTGACTTCGTTGAGTTGAGATAAACCATTTGTGCTGTCAACACGCGAGCACGCTTTAGCGTCAGGCTCAGTTATTATAGACTCTGATCTGTTTCTGTCAGTTCTCCAGAGAAATCCCGAGTTCCAGTTTGGATTTGATGCTGGTTCAAAAGTCCAAACTTTAAATCCCATGTGAAATCTTCTGCCACAGAGAGTTCGGAGTTTCTCAGAACATGTTTTGTTGCAGTTTGGGTTATTTATAGAAGCAGCTGCTGCTGCTACTGCTGTCTCTTTCACAGTCTTCATGACTTGGAGTAAAAATGTTTATTATTTTATTATTATTTTTAGATCTTGAGCTGTTGCAGTGCTGAGAGAAGGTGGTCGAGGTGGTATGACCTTGCCCATGCAGCACGGCAGTAGCCAGCTAAACAGTGCAAAGGCACTGTAGGAGATCTAGGCTTCTAGGTTCTGGTATAACCTACGACTTTCCCAGGAAATGTCATGTTGTTGTCTGAGCATTTATTTCAGGGGCTGGAAAATGAGCTGAGAGACTGAGAGTGACTGATGCCCTTAAACTGATTATTGTATTTGTAGCCTATGATTATTTGTAATAAGTATATTATTTGAATTGGTCCGTGGCTGCAGATGACTGCTTCTGCTGTTTTTAGGTATTCTGCTGTTTTTAGGTTTTTAGGCATTAAAGATAACCATATACACAGTGGAGTCACATTATTATGACTAATATCCAGAGTAACCGGCGTATGCAGCTCGGACAGCAGCTAGACGGGCTGGGAGTGACTCAGTAAGGTCCTGGTAGGTTGTCACAGGTATCTGGAGGCTTGCTGACTGCAGTGCATCCCACAGCTGCTGGAGGGAGCGTGGGGGAGGATCCGTAGAGTGAACACAACGGCCGAGGTGGTCCCACAGATGCTTGCTTGGGTTCAAATCTGAGGTATTTGGGGGCCAGAGTAGTACTTGGAAGTCTTGGTCATGCTCTTCCAACCAGTGTCGGACGTTTCTAGCTGTGTGGCATGTCACAGTGTCTAGCTGGAAGATCCCATCCGCCCCACGCCCTTATGTGACCTGTAAGAATGGATTCATACCCAAATCGGTTGAGAGTGGGATCACTTGGATGAGTGGACCCAGAGAATGCCTTCCTTCATGAGCTATAAGCAGAAACTGGTCATAATAATGTGACTCGACTGTGGAGTGTTAAATAGCACTAAAGAAGTCTGTTTAAGGTCACTTCACAATGCAGCACATTGGTTTGAGGCCAGCATGTTACGATACAGTTCATTTTTCTTGGTTCGGTTATTTGTTGGGGTATAAGCTGTTTATGTTTTAGCTATATTAGCTTCATGGCACACGAGCAAAAATGTTGGGTTTTTGGCAAACGGCTGCTTTAACCGTACTGAATTTAACGTCTGTTTGATCTGCCATTGTTTTCTCGCTTCCTCAGCTGCCTTCCTGACTCAGACAGTATGTTTGGACGACACGACAGTGAAGTTCGAAATCTGGGACACAGCTGGTCAGGAGCGCTACCACAGTTTGGCTCCCATGTATTACAGAGGAGCGCAAGCTGCCATAGTGGTGTACGACATCACGAACGAAGTGAGTCTTTGCGTCCCGTTCTGCGTGACCAGGACTACGTGATATGGATATTATATAATGCGTGGTTCTTTTACTGCATGATCCAGTTGTGAAACGTGGTTTAAATAAAAAAAACACAGGTGCAAACAAAGTGTGTCACATGGTTAAAGACTGGCCCGAATTACTGTTCATATCTGCGTGAGCTCCTTGATTTGGCATAGAACCCTCACCAACACTGGTCAGGAGGCTCATAACACAGAGATGTACTGCAGGTTGTTGCAGCACCAGTATTGAAGATGGGGATGCACCGGATGTTCGGCAACCGAAATTGTTGTGAAATAAGTGAAAATTTATACCGAACAATGGGAACGACGGGAACCAGAGCGGAACTTTTTCTCCTTAGTCTAGCACCATCTGCTAATTGGTAATAACTCCTTTTATTCAGTTTCAAGCATTTGAGCCAAACAGAACTCCAGACAGAGTACAGGACGGACCCAAGCCATCAGGTTTGGCAAGTGTTACAGCAAGCCAGACAGCAGCTTTCCACAGGCAGCATGGAGTTTTGTGAATGCTGTAAACATGTCGACTGGGATGGGTTTAAGTCAGATCGTGCTTTGTCGGTGTGTGTCTGTTGGGATGTTAAGATGTTCGGTGTTCAGGAAGTGTGTTTAAACTGCAGTTTAGTAATACTTGTTTCTTTACAAACCAAGACAAAAATACGTCCCAGACAGCAAAAACGTTCTGGCCCAAATCTGGCCCACATTCCCCATTTCTCATCTGGCCCACATTCCCCATTTCTCATCTGGCCCACATTCCCCATTTCTCATCTGGCCCACATTCTCATTTCTCATCTGGCCCACATTCCCCATTTTCATCTGGCCCACTTGCCAGATGGGTTGACAGCACTTGGGTGGATACTACAGGAAACTGTGGGCCACGTGCACCACATTTAGGGCCACTCCTCAGCCAAAAGTAGGCAACTCTGCAGTATCTGTGCCAGAAGTGGGCCAGATCTGTTTTGGTACAGGTGGGCCAAATGCATGTTGTAAGTATGCGGCCCACCTTTGGCTCACAGCAGATTGCCAGTGCCGACAGTGGACCAGCAGTGCCGTGTCATTGTGCCATCACACATGTTGTTTACAATGATTAAATAGTAGTAAATCTGAAAAGATACGTTTTCTTTGGGGACTATTTTGCCTTATAACCCCCTGCAGCTTCTGTACCATGAATAGGTTGAAAACGTGGCTTTAAATTGGGGTTTAAAAACGTTTTTGCCCTTTAATCTTACCTCAGAAACGTCATATAACGGTGTCTACATGCTCAGGCATTCCAAAGCATTTCATATCAACTTTCTATGAGGGAGCTTACAGACGTTTCAGCTGTCTGGTTCCTACCAGCGCCACAGTGAACACTGCAGTTTCCTTTCCATAAAAAAGTATGCTAGCAATAGTCCAGAGGAAGTGATCTGTTATCTCTGTTTCTTTGGCAGGAATCATTTACACGTGCAAAGAACTGGGTTAAAGAACTTCAGAGGCAAGCGAGTCCCAACATCGTAATAGCTTTGGCTGGAAACAAGGCAGACCTCGCGAACAAGCGAGCGCTGGACTTTCAGGTTTGTCTGCGATGATTGGCCTCCTGCAGTTGAGACTTTATTTACAGCTGCCTTGCATGGTTGTTGAATTGCTCTCGTTTTGCTTGTAGGATGCACAGTCGTACGCAGATGACAACAGTCTGCTCTTTATGGAAACGTCAGCGAAGACATCAATGAACGTCAGCGAGATCTTTATGGCTATTGGTAAGTGCTGGTCACATCGGAGGACGTCCAGCAGAAAATGGAAGTAGCTGCCTCACCTGTGGAAGACCCTGCTTATTTACTGAGCTCCTCTCAAGAGTCAAGAGGCTTTTAGTGTCATTCCGTTCATGTACAAGTACACAGTGGAGTGAAATTAGGTTCCTCCAGGAACAAGGTGCAACATGGAACAACAGAGTATAAAGTGCAAACGTGCAAACAAAAATTAAATCTAGAAACAGTACAATAAAAACGATCAATTACACAGACGTTAGACACGGTAAACAGACAGGACAGTGCAGCACCGACACAGCACTCATTAACCGGACATGAGGTAGCAGAATAAGGAGCAGAGAGGTTTAACATGCTGTGATCTGGGAGCGATAACACACATACACACAGCAGTTACTGAGGTAGAACAAACAGTGTAGACACAGTGTTAGCAGCAGTGTTCCAGATAGTGCAAGTAGAGCAAAAGAGGTGTGTGTGTGTGTGTGAGAGAGAGTGTAGAGTGAGAGAATGTGTGAGAGTGTGTGTGTGTGTGAGAGTGTGTGTGTGTGAGAGTGTGTGTGTGTGAGAGTGTGTGTGTGTGTGTGTGAGAGTGTAGAGTATGTGTGAGAGTATGTATGTGTGTGTGTGTGTGTGTGAGAGAGAGAGAGAGAGAGAGAGAGAGTGTAGAGTATATGTATGTGTGTAGAGTCTGTGTGTGTGTGTGTGTGTGTGTGTGTGTGTGAGTGAGAGTGGGGGGTTTCAGATCAGTCCTTGTGAGTTTATAAACCTGATCGCTTGAGGAACAAAGCTGTTGCAGAGTCTGGCAGTGATGGCGCGGATGCTCCGGTACAATCTGCCAGACGGCAGCAGCTCATGTTCTTCCTGATAGATCATTACTGTAGACCTCTAACAGCAGCTTTGGACCTTCATGGTCTTTCACTGTGATACACTCCTAAGAGTAATCACTGGTTTTGGTAAGATCTGTTTTCAGATCTGTCTACTCTAGTAGGACTCTGTCATCAGTCATTGATTGTCAGTGGTTAAGTCACACACTGCCCCCCCCCCTTCATCTATATTCAATATTGTGTATAATTGTAAAATCTTAACTCCTCATATCGCTCTTGTGCTTTATCTTGTATCCGGTGTGGGCCAGAGGAGGATGGGTTCCCCTTCCGAGTCTTGGTTCCTCTCGAGGTTTCTTCCTCTTGCTCTGAGGGAGTTTTGCCTTGCCACTGGCTCGTTCACATGTGGGGCGGGATAAGGAATTTCTGTAAAGCTGTTTTTTTTTATTATTATTATTTTTTTTTTTTTTTATTTTATCGTTTTTTTGACGTTGCCTGTTGTAAATACTTGTAAACAGTAGATAAATAAACTTCGACTTGCTCGACTAACTCAGACTGCAAGGAGGGACGGAGACTGCAGGGACCATTAAGCACTGCAAATTACTGCGTCTTTCGTTAAAGGAGGGCATACTTTAGCTGGTTTAACTGGATTTAATGCAGCACAGTATGTGATGGTGTATAACTATTGTTGTGCTGATAGCTCTGGCTGTAATGGGCTTCTAGAACTTCAGAAAAATGAGATGTTGTGATGCGCATTGCCACCCCAGTGCCCAGACCCTGCAAACTGTCATTGACCATGTTAGCAGAGTTAAAGCGATAGCCTGGCAACAGACTCAAAAGTCCAGCTTTGATTTGTTTCGGTTCCAAATAAAACAGCAATTAAGAGCAATTTATTTATTTTTAGGAGACATTTCTGAGGAAGAGGATTAGATATGATGATGATGATGATGATGATGATGATGATAATAATAATGATAATAATAATAATATTATTGTTGTTATTATTATTATTATTATTATTATTAAGATGATGATATTAGAAGGTGAAAGGAGAATGACTTTTGCACATTATTATCTATAAAAATGGACAATATGATAAACAGAAGTTTTAGGATGGGTGATACTCTGGGATTTTCTTCCCACTTCCTGGACACCCCTGATGCTATTTGGAGTTCATAAATGAAGTCGCCCAATTGGAACAATTGGATCAATCCTGGTCCTAAAGATCTACCACCCAGCTCTCACCAGAATCTAACACGCCTGATCCAGGGGAAGAAAGCCTTAAAGCCGAGATTTTCAAACTAGTCCTCAGGCCTCAAGACGGCCCACGTTTTTTTCTCCACCCTCATGCATCGTATTTGTTAGGATGTAGCCTAAATGTGGGCATGAGGGCTGGTTTGAAAACCTCTGCCTTAAAAGCATCTAACATTGTTTTATGACATTTCTGAGATGTGGTAGATCTCCAGGACCAGGTTGGAGCCCCAATGCTATACAGGAGTAGCGTCTTGGTGCTTTTGGGTCGGATTGTTTGTCTGGTGTTTCCACAGTATGTGTTCAAACATGGCTTTTTTTTTTTCCTTTTTCTTTTTCCTACCCGTAACTATCTTTTTTTTTTTTTTCCATTGCAGCAAAGAAACTACCCAAGAACGAGCCACAGCCTGCCGGAGCAACCACGGGCCGCAGCCGAGGAGTGGACCTTGAGACCGCCCAGCCTGCCAAAGGGCCCTGCTGCAGCAACTAACCTCCAACACACCAACGCACACACCTCACCTCCCAACTAACTCTACATCACTTCTGGACATGGGGCGCATCCTTCCAAACCTCGCTCCCTGGAACTCCGAAAGACTCTATAGCTCTGTTTCTAATATTCATTCTTTTTTTTTTTTTTTTTTTTACTTTTTTTTTTTTAAGAAATTGTATGTACTTCAGTATAATAGATGCATGTATCACTACTCTAAGTACATGTTTTTTTTTTTTGTTTGTGTTTTTTTTTTTTTTTTTTTTTTTAAGCAGGAACGTGAACTCGATTGAACAAAAGAGGAAGAGTGGCGTGCGAGTGAGTGCGTATGAGTGTGTGAAGTTTAGTATTAGATAAGGATGATAAAGCATGTGGAGGCCCATGAATCTGAGCCGTTGGATGCTAGTATTGGCCGCTTGGTCCAGCTTCAGTGTGCGCGCGTGCACGCGTGTGTGTGAGAGAGTGCCATAGTGGGGGAAGATGAAGTTGCCCATAGGGGACCTGACCAAGAATGGACGTTTGGTAAACATGGCTGTCACCTGTACAAATGCTACAGAGAAGTTCATTAACCTAGTGGAGCATACAGGCCTCCCTGCTCGTAGGTCTATCAGTCAGAAATTAGCAACTCGCCTCGCTGATCTCAGCACCCGGACACGGCGCAGATTTCAGCCTAGTGTTTATCAGCCTGAAAGGTGTTGAAGTTGTGATGGTTGCTGAGTGTGTTTGTTTCCTGAGGGCCAGATCCAAAGCCTTCCCCAAATCCTCCATGGTCTGAGTCTACCTGTTGCATCTGGTTGTCTGCAGTACTGGTACAGCGATTAGGCAAGGAATCTCCATTGTAACTAAGCATTGCTCCTTGTCTGCTGCCAGTAGTCCGGGTTCTCCTCGCTTCCCTTTGCAAACAAGACTGTTGGTGCCTGGTGGCTTCGCTTCATTCATTACTGTCCTGGTTGCTAATTTGGTGACACGGGACCATGTTATTTACAGAGCAAAAAGCTGCGGTTGGCGTTCTGCGAAGCTGTCAGAGTGTTGGGAATAGTGTGGGGATTGTTCCACCTTTACCCTAAACCCCATATGAAGCCGTTTAGCAAAGCCGTGTTTGCTAGTCATATTTGTTTGCAGTGATTGCTTCTTTAGTTTCTAGCTGAAGCAATGAGACTAATGGAGCTAACCCGAGGTCCATCTCACAAAACAGGTTTCTTGCTTAGCCGCCTAGCTTGAGTTCGATCTAACACTGGATTTTTTGTTGTTATTATTATTATTATTATTATTATTATATATCTCAAAATGGTGGACCACGCACTTAGGCTCACCATGGCAGCTTAGGCTATACCCCCAGCCTGCTCTGAGGCAGGTTAGCTTTGGGTTTAGGGAACGTAAACAGCGTTGGACCCGACTGATCTGGTGGTGGTGGACCCTCTCTTTCTTATAAGGTCACTTTTTTTTTAGCCGCTGGACTTCAGGTCTGATGCTAATGGCTATTTGTCGTTAGCATCACATGCTGACAGGGGTTAATCTTAGCTTGATTATCTAAACGTGGATCAACTGCCGTCATGAAAACAAACAAGCTGGCCGGAATTGGATCGGTTTAGTGATGCTGCAGGAACCTTGACTTGCATGCCTTGTGATGGTTTGAGGCTACATGGTTTGTGCATGCTGTTTGCACAATGCTAACAGGCACAGCATAAGGACTGTTAGCTACATTAGCCTCATGGCTCCAGGGCGGAGCTAAAGGAGGACACCAAACTGTGGACTCCAAAAATGTCTTGGATTACCACATGCGTTTTCAGCTAAGGGCACAAATGGGTCAAATTCGGAATTCCTGCTGTATGGACTCCTGTTAGCTCACTTTGTTTGTGTTTGTGTCCCACATGTTCTAGTGCTGCTTTGTCCGGGGCGACGATCAAGTGAAAAGCAGTGTTCTCTCAGACATCTGAAGGGTTTGGTGGTCTGCCGTCTCTTTCACGATGTCTGGAATAGCCACGATAAGTTTCTCAGCACACGCCTGATGCAGTAATGAGATGCAGTCTAGCCTTAGCGGCTAACAGCCGGTCAACAGCGGCGTGTCTAAAGCTATTAGTTCACTGTATGAACATATTCCAGTCTTTGGTGGCGGCTCAGTAGTTAAGAAGACAGGAGCAAAGGCCAAGATGGGCGTATGTGCTGCAGACCAAATGTTCTGTTGTTCCGAAACCCAGTATATCTTGATGCATCTCAACTGCTACTATACCAACCGTTTGCCGTGACAGACAGTATGTATGCACTCTTCTGTATTGTACAGTTCCCTTTTTTAAAAAAAGCCTTTTTTCTTTTTTTCACAAATTTGGTCAAATAATGTTTGATGGAGTTTTTTTTTTCCGTGTATGTAGTGTTATTAACAAATCGACTTTACCCAGTGGTCTGTCTTGTACTTCATTCGAGATGCTAAAGTTTTTTTATTGTTATTATGATTATTGTTATTATTTCTGAGATCCTATCAAATTGCACAAGTTTGGGTTGTGTTTTTTTTAAATTGGTTATAAAGAGATTTGGGTCTGGCTGGTGTCTCCACAGTGGGATCACACTCAAATGGCGAACCACTGTGGGCTTCTGCTAAACTGCCGCACTTGGCCGAGGACACTTCATCAGCAGAGCCAACATGGATTCAGTGATGTAACAGCGTTAACACTGAAGGACTGATTTTGTTTTTTTTAATGTCCAGGTACTAGTTAATATTTCCAATAAAGGGGGTGAATTGTAAATGGACTAATGGTGTGGACGTTTGGTTCAGCGTAGATTTGCAAGATCTATTTTGATTCGAATTTTACCGAATTGGAATTCTATGCAGGAAAGCTCCGAGAAGGGATGACAGAAATGTTGTGCCTCCAGCTGGCAACCAGAACTACCTTCACAAGCTCCCAACAAAGATGGTTTATCAGATGTTGCAAGGTTGTATGAGATGTCCCAGTGACTGTGGCCTGAGCTAGCTCCAACTTTACTGGAAGGTACTGTATAAGTTCCTGTAGTGTAGAAATCTCCAAATTTGGATCCAGTTCCTGGATTTTGTATTGACTGTTAGCTGCAGCACTAAGTGGCCTACCGGTTAGTTTATTCCCATCCTCAAAACTGGCTGTCTGATGCTTTAACATGCAACATGGTGCCAATTGATCTTCTGGATTGCCCCTTCCATCACCTGATCTTCTGATGTTCAAACACTTTGCTCCGCATGGTGCTAAATGGGTGTCTTGATAGCATCTTCCACCACCTGATCGTCTGATCCACCATCTCTTTGCCCAACATGGAGATGATTGATCCTCTGGATTACATCTTCAATCACCTGAACTTCTGATGCTCCAGTGGTCTTCTGGGTTGTACCTTCTACCACCTGACCGTCTGATGTTTCAACACCCCCGCCCAGCATGGTGCTGAGTGGTCTTCTGGATTGCCTTTCACGACCTGACTGTCTGAAGCTCTGACACTTTGCATGGGTCGGTGCTGAATGACTGTGTTGGTTCCATCTTCCTCACTCTTTCCACCACCCTTCGGGATGGCTGCTTTAACTCCTCCACTCATCTTGGCGATTTGTTAAGGCTTTTGTTCGTGGCTGTGCCTATGAAGGACACGGTGTGGATGTGTTGTGGTCTCCGGTTAGACACAAATCCCACCCACCCCATACAAAAGCGCATGGACGTCACTTGTCGTAAGGGATAAGGTCAGGACCCGCACAATTTGAAGGTGTTGGAATTGCATGTGTTTGCCGACTGCTGGTCAGAACTTTTAGTGATGTTTTGACTGGAAATCTCTTACACAAATTACTATTTTGAGACCATGCTTTAAGCTTCTCGGTGTAGTGTAATAAATCATGGCCTTAATATAGCTATTTATAGTCATAAATGGTAGACTCAATACAGTAATGTATAAGCCTCTATGTAGCAATTTATAGTTAATTGTGGTTTTAATATAGTAATATTTAGTACACTGTGGCTATAGGATAGTGATTTATAGTTAACTGTGTTTTTAATATAGGAAATTATGGTTTTAATATAGTAATATATAGTATGGGGTGGTCTTAGTATAGAAATGTATAGGAAATTATGGTTTTAATATAGAAATATATAGTATGGGGTGGTCTTAAATCTATAGGCAGTGTGGCTTTAATATAGTAATATGTAGTATGGGGTGGTCTTAGAAATGTATAGTAAATTGTGATTTTAATATAGTAATATGTAATATGGGGTGGTCTTAAATCTATAGACATTTGTGGCTTTAATATAGTAATATGTAGTATGGGGTGGTCTTAAAAATGTATAATAAATTGTGGTTTTAATATAGTAATATGTAGTATGGGGTGGTCTTAGAAATTTATAGGAAATTATTAGTAAACTATATATATATATATATACCATTTATAGTAGATTGTGGTCTTATTATTTGCCTCTATATTAATGTATGACCTCAGTTTAGTAGTTTTAGGCCCTAGTGCGGTCTCAGTATAGTACTTAGTGGCCTCAAACTATAAATGTTTGGCCAAATATCTCCACCTCACGCCGAGGACTCTGTGAAATCGTGACATCTGTTATTTCCATCCATTTTCTGCACTTATCTGCTGATCCATCCCCAGCCGCAGCGCTGTGTCCTGCTACGACAGCAGGTTCCACGGAGCTCTGTCCATGCATCTGAAGCTGACACCACGCTTTCCTCTCCAGCTTTCTACTTAATCAAGTGACAGGCGGCACCTTGTTCCAGACTGACTGGGAGAGTCTTTAACTGGAGTTAATTAGAAACACTTCAGCATAAAAACCTCCGCCAAGAATAGCAGCGGCAACAACAAATAGCTGGCTATCACCCTTCAGCAAAACGAGCCTAATTTCAAACTTGAGCGGGCCTGTTTGGAGTGCGCACCATGTTTCCATTCTGCTCTTCAAATCTTCAAGTGCCACTTGGACCAGGTTCAGCTGTTTACTTGCTTCCCCAAAGCAGCCGTTTCCGTAGCGACAGTGTGAACCGTGACAAAGGCCACGCAGCCGGTGACCAGTGGCTGCCAGAAATCTGTCTCTGGGCACGAGCCGAGCTCCATCAGATTCAAGCAAAGGTCGTTAGGAGTGGGCTTATGGTCGGTGCATATAATGGTGATTTTGTGTGATTTAGTTTTGGCACTGTAACTTGTGCACAACTGCTCATGATTAGCTTCAGGAGTAGTTTACTGGTGTGTTCAGCCTTGTAATTTGACTTTTGAAGGCCGTTTGTTTTGTCAGATCGTCCTACCAGTCAAGTTAATGGCATTGTATCAGAATACACAGCAGAAATTAAATAAATAACTGACTGTGCAACTGCTTGCTGACCAGTAGATGGCAGCACTGTGCTTTGCTCTAATGTGGTGTTCTGTAAGCCCCCTGTTCTACGTAACAGATGGCATGAGAAGGACGTTTAACCTTTGCAAAAGAGGCAAACTGTGCATGTTGCTTGAATAAATGTGTGTTTCGGCTAACTACACCCAAAGTGAGAGTTGTCGCAGCGGTTCAGCCGTTCCTTCAGAGCTGTGTGTGATGCTGCTGGAGCAAGGCAGCCCAGGCTGTCTGCTGAACATCGCTTGTAATTTTTGCCATCTGACAGCCATCAAACTGTATCAGCACATTTTGGTACGAGAGGTGCAAATTACTCCGAGGCTTCATGGGCGGCCCGATCGAAATCGATGTTCATGCAAATAGGACGTGGCCCAATTTACATGGGTCGATACGGTATATTCCACTACAAGAGGCCAAGAGGTGGGTAGACACGCCTTAAACCCACGCTGTTACTGTTTGAATGACTCAACATAGTCAGAAAAAAGTGTTGGGTGTAAACTCCACAAATACCACCTTTCGGAAGTGGGGTGGTTAGGCAGAAAATGCTAAACTAACCCCAGCAGATTTGTTCTGGTCCAAATCTGGCCCACTTGCCACACAGTTTGACAGTACTTGGGCAAACTGCTCCGGGCTGCAAGATGTGGGCCATATGTCTGCCAAAAGTGGGCATGTCTGCCATATCTGTTCCAGAAGATGACCAGGTCTGTTCTGGAACATGTGGGCCACTATTGGCTAACATGCAGTTTTCCAGTATGCAGCTCTGCCATATCTGTTCCAGAAGGTGACCAGATCTGTGTTGGAACACGTGGGCCACTTTAGGCTAACATCAGTTTGCCAGTATGCAACACTGCCATAACGGTGCCAGAAGTGGACCAGATCTGTTTTGGAACATGTGGGCCACTTCTGTGCATATCAGCTCGTGCTGACTGCCTCATGGGAGGCACAAATCCTTTGAAGAATGGACAGTTCATGTTTCGGAAGTGGGGTGGTTAGGCAGAAAATGCAAAACTAACCCCAGCAAAAATGTTCTGGTCTAAATCTGGCCCACTCGCCACACGGAATGACAGCACTTGAGCAAACCGCTCCCAGTTGCAAGATGTGGGCCATATGTCTACCAAAAGTGGGCATCTCTGCCATATCTGTTCCAGAAGATGACCAGGTCTGTTTTGGATCACGTGGGCCACTTTTGGCTAACATCAGTTTGGCA
>CM067497.1:22238876-22261767 GCA_034552555.1 Semaprochilodus insignis
GTCAGTGTCACTGCAGTGCTGAGAATGATCCACCACCCACATAATACCTGCTCTGTGGTGGTCCTGTGGGGGTCCTGACCATTGAAGAACAGGGTAATACAGTACACAGAGGAACAGATGGACTACAGTCTGTACCTGTAGAACTACAGAGTGCTCCTATACTGATAAGATGGATGACGAGTGTATTCCCGTGTCGATATACTGTATGTGCACATGTATGCACCTATTTGTACATATGGTTAATGCTCTCTCCACTATAAATAACAGCAATGCTTTGTGGAAACCAAGGCCTTCTCTGGTTTGGTGGTTAACACTGTGTTCCTGTGAAGTAAATGACATAACGTAAACCTGGCTATAGCTGCTTCCAACACTCCACCGTGTAGTTGCTTGGCAACATCTCAATTTAGCCTCAAAGTGGAGGTGTGTGGGACCAGCATGGGTACATATGTGCGAGATGACATCCCGATGTCTATCAGGTCTGGTATTATAAAGGGTCACCAGTGCCTGGCATCTACTGGATCCGTACCATGCTTCAAACATGTCGTAACGCCTTGTCCTCTAATTAAACCTCTGTGTTTGATTATGTTTGGAAAGGAGGCCGGTTTTGGTGCAGCTGATCTCATGTTAGCTTGGATCTTCATTCTGATTGGTTTGAGGTGCTGTAGACCTGCTTGTGATTGGTCACAAAACTGCAGGGATGCATGCGATCAGCCATCATACTGTCCGCTGCTTTGGGGAACTGAAGCTAATTATTGGCAGGTGAGTGCACATGCTCTGGCAGCAGGCCCTGCGGACTGTGCGGGTCTGGACACACGTTTCTCTGCTGATTCAGGCCTTGCCAAAAGGCTCTGGCCACTCATGGATGGAGTAGATTCTGAAGGAACTGGGCTATTAGCAAGACTAGCATTGTTTGCAACGCGTAACTGAAACACTTAGCTAGCAACATAAATTACCAGCTAGCCACGAGGCCATGAAAATGAGCTCGAAATACAGTCATATGTATCAAGTATCACATCTGCACACTCTAAATAAGCAGTTAACCAGACACTGCCACAGCTACAAAATGATCAAGTTTGTGAACCTTGAGTATTAGCTAATACTCATCATCATATATATGAGCCCTTCATATCTACATAGGAGCGGGTCATCTTCCAATGGAGACTGCCACCACCATGTTTCTACAGTAACCCTGAACGTACAAACCACACGCTGGTTTTAGAGAGTGACCTTGAGCTGGGACATATATACAGATGTTGAAAGGTTCTACTGTGCTCCATATTTATGAGTAGCTCCGTGCATGAAACTCCAGGTAGGATATTTTAGGATATAAATCTCCCTATCGAAAATACTACTAGCATATAAACTATAAGGCTGAAGTTGATTTCTTGTTCACCAGCTTCTAGTTCCGATTTTCCACATGATCCACATGAAATAGTGCGGCGGTTTTTATAACATCTCATGAGTCAGAATGTAACCGAAGCACCATTTAAGGTGGACTGGGAAAGTTGGAACAAGAATCTGAAACACTGAGTTTATAACACTGAGCTGCTATGCTGTACTAATGATATGTGCAAGCTAGTTAGAACCTCTTGATGGATAGAAGAACTTGCTAGAACACCGGTGCTAGATAACCTTGTTGTGAGAAGCCCGAGGGTTGTACTAAGTACACGCCCAAACAAGGAAAAGTAGTGAGGCACTGAAAGGAGTGAACAGGCACTGAGGCAATGGCAGAAAACCTGACTGAGGGTGTCCGGGTTTTGCATATGACTGCGTGTGTATGACTATGCAGTTGTGCCACTCGCTCGGGCACCATCATGTACTAGCTGCTATCAGGTAAGATGCCCATATTCATTATAGCAGCTTAGAAACTTGGCATGGCGGAGGCCATGAACAATGAAGACGTCATAGAGGACCTCGTACAGTGACTTGTATCTGTCCATAGTGCAAGACGCGAGATACAGGATCAGGATCGAATCAGTGCTCTGGTTCCCAGCCAAATCTGGGAAAGCCACGATCTGAGGAATCCATTTTTGGCTAACTCCGTCTTAATGCACCACCCTGAATCTTTTTCATAGCTGCACAAAGCAAGAGCAAGACAAGCCCAAAGTGGTGCTGTTTCTATTTATTTGCTTCTGTTTTGGCTCCTTTTCTTTTCTTGTTTAGTCTGGGAATAAGTGGAAACGTCTCGGAGAAGTGTACCTCCCTCTGATAAAGCTATTATGTACAGCTATCTCCAATCAGGAGTGTCGTGAAGTAGCAGAACATAAAGCACGTAATCAAATAACAGGGAGCATGGCTCGAGCGTATCAGGGAACGCACTGTGAAATGAAAAGTTGGAAAACTGCTTTTTCTGATCAAATCAAAAGCCGTATTCCTGCATTATGATAACAGCGGTAACCTCGGGCATCGGGTTTATCTAACTGCTTCAGCGACGTGGGATACAGTGAATGGGAATACTGTGAACCTTTGATCTGTTATCATGTAGTTTTGAGGCTTATCTCAGAAGTACTGTACATTCCTGCTAAAGTTCTGTATGTTAACAATGAAACAAAGCCAACTGCTCAAAAACACTGGATTTACCGGGGCTTGAACAAAGAAGAAAAAAGAGTGGTCAAAGAAGGGAATGGTCAAAGAGGCCATTACAGGCCCCAACTCTGAATGACCCTCATCTTTGGTGAAAACGGCCATGGAGCAGTTTCTAATAACGAGGCTCATCGTTAGGAGCATTACATCAATTCAACGTCAGTACAGTCCATACAGTACAGCTAGAAAGTGATTGATATCTGTTCCCAACATCTTTCCAGAAACGAAATCTTCACTGCTAACGTCGCTGATAATGAGTGCGAGCTAGCAGGAGCCAGTTAGCATTATGCAAATTCAATCACGCTAACTGGACCCCATTAGCTTTCATCCATCGTTAGCCGTGCTAACCGTTTTGGGCCGAAATCTATACTTCCTTTCCCATAGTAACAGCAACCGTAGCACGATTTGCAAAAGTTGCAGCAGATGGAGCACGTAGAGCCAAGAAGTGGCTCGGAGGCTGCTCAGAAACGAACGTTAAAACATATAAGACCTTTAACGCAATACAAGAAATTATGATAATACGGCGTCTCATGCCTCTCTGCCGCAAATTAGCATGCATATTCATGTCTGTGCGATGTTGCTAAAATTAATATGTGGAGAAAGATGCCTGGATCCCCTTGAGGTGAGACTGTTTAATCTCATCTGTTTACGGTGGAGGAACGGAAACAGAGGGCAGGAGGGAACGGGTGAGCGGGGCAGATACAGAGGGGCAGGAGAGACTGGGTAAAGGGGGCAGGTAGTGGGGCATAAGAAAGCTGATGAAAGGTGGAGAAACTAGGGGGCCAAGAAACTCCCCTCAACCTTCTGCAATGCCTTCTCCAACAGCCACCCTGCTTTGATTTACGACTTGAGGTTCTGCAGTGATTACTATCATTAGAACAGGGTGTGCTCATACTGTAAATCCTGTCGAAAACAAATTTTACAGGCCTTAAAAAGTCATGGGAGCGCCACGAGCCAGTGGGTGGAGTAATGAATTTATATGTTTTAACACATCCACCTCCGCCTATCTCAATGATAACCGGTAGGCTGAGACTGTGGAGGCCATGTGGTACCTACAGTTTGGACCAATAGATCTGTTAAACTCATGGTATTAATTGGCATAGCAATAAGCTAAATAAGTTCACCGGACAAAAACATGAGTCACCTTGCATGTTTAAGGTGATAATATCTTCAGGCTCCTGCAGATGGCGCTGTACGAGGATGATGGGGCTATAAATACCTGCATGGTGTGAGTGACGGGATCCATAGATTGAGAAGAGGTGCTACAGTGCAGTGAATGTCTCGTTCCATGTGTGGTAAATGGCTCCAAAGCAGATGTGAATGATTGGCTAAAAGGAGTGACTGCATTTGGACGTGCCAAAGACCATAGTGTGAAGGAAGTAGCTGAATCTGCAGGTGGATGGAAGCGTACGGTCATACGGGTCTACCAGCAGTGGCTAAAATCCCAGTCTACAGGGAACTCTCCTCGGAATTGTGCCAGGGAAGGCATCCATCAAATCTGGCCCAACTGTACAATTTTTGATGTGGCCTACATCCAGAAACTTGTCCAGTACATGCCAATCACGGCTGTTATTGGTGCTTGTAGAGGTATAACACACTATTTGGTCCGTTTGAGTCACAGGGGACTGTTTTGTCAGGTGAGTTTATATCCAGGATTTATTGGATACTTTTTAGGCACCCCAAACCATAATCCCCAAATCTAAAGGAACACTGAATGATTTAGGTTTAACCAGATTTTAATTAAAAGTTAATAAAGTAAAAAAATGCCGCTCCAAGCCGCTTCATTTCTTAAGAATTGTTATCCATCAAATTGAACACCTTGTCGATGATACACATATTGTTTTCCGCTCCATTGGTGTATTTCCAGGGATGAAATAAACTTGTTGGGTGTTGTAATGAACAATATGATGACCGTATGTGCGTACAACTGTTAAAAGCTAAGTTTGCTAGTCATGTACTGGTTAGCATTTTTCAGTTCCTCTCAAAATGAGCTAACATTGTCATTACCATAACAGTCGCCACGGAAACATTTGGTAAAGTTAGTAACAAAATGGAATATTCAATAATGTAGGGGACATAGGGGACAGTATAAACCCCCCCATGAAGCTTTTTCTGAACGGCCGCTTAATTAACTAAGCCAGACATATGATTTTTCATAGTCTGATTAAAATTGCTTACTTGTCTTATTCACCCACGGTCTTAAATCACCCCTGTGTATCGTCGCTGTCCAATGAAAAACATGTATCTCCATTTTTGACAATTTTTACTTTTATGTATCATTTGATCACATGAGCTGCTGTTTACACTGTGTGTGCATTTCCTGATGAATGGACCAACAGAAATGGCCCAAAGATCACTTGGAAATCGTTTGTTTCCATTGACTTCCATTAGAATTAAATTGGGTTTTGGCCTCTCCTGTAAAGTTGCTATTTTGGAGATACTTGTTTTTCTTTGGACAGTGACGACATACCCTGCCTCTCTTTTATCTACCTCAGACTCCATTAACTGCGTATATGGGAATGAGTAGATCTGTATATATCATAGCTTCTATATATAACTTTATATTACTGTTATATAAAACTGAATATGTGGATAAACACAAATATTCTGGTGTTTATTTATTGTCTGATGTGTAGTTTGTGTATTGAAGTACTACAAGGGACCACACACCTCCGATTTTAACTCATCTTCACACCTGTGTAAATGTGACATGACAATAAACGTGATTTGATTTGATTTTTATAGAATTGATCTGATTGGTCGTCACAGATATGTTGAATATGCCATTTAAAATATGAAGCAGGTCGTTTTTCAGAAAGGGTCAGGATACCTTACGGCATGCCGTCAAAATTGATTCGATTATTCCCAGAATTGTATTCAGGTTAGCATTACCTTTGTTAGCATTAATATTAATCATTTATTTTTCTTGGTCTTAACTTTATTAGTATTCTTCAACCTCGCGCATCTTAACCGCGGTGGGCTCTTGAATTCCTCCAGAGACGGAGTGGGATTTTCTTGCTTCCGCCACATTTCCTGCTTGATTTCCTGTGCAGCCCCTGGGGCTGATGGGTAATTGCAGAGGACCCTCAGAAGAAGCCAGACTTGAGTGTTTTATCAGATATCATGATAGCATCAGTTAAATTAGTGGAAGCTGTTTTGGTCTTTCTTTGCCTAGTCGGTTCAATTTCGGCTCAGCAGAGATCGGCGGTACAGTCTCAGGTACAGTATGCAAATGCTCATGTTTGCCGTATATGCGTAAGGCTTATCAAGCAAGCTGTTTCATTACCTTTCTGACTGGTAGTGGAATGAAAGCTGAAAACTCAACAGGAAGTTCTGGTACTACTTCCGAGAACGCCTACCTGAGTGGAAGTAAAAGTGGGCCTACGCATCTGTACCACTACTTCACTACTTCAATGAGATCAAATATGAGAAGTATAAAGCTGTTGGTTTCACGGTGCGCGAGCACTTTCACATCTGCTGGTGTGGCAACACCTTTTTTTTTTTCTCACAACCTGCGCTCAGCAAACTTGCTAGCCTCAGACTGAAAGCTGGTTCTGGACCTAACGCTGTGTGAAAGTTTGGAGATGACCGATAATGGAGCAAATCTGAGCTAAAACTGCTTTAAAGCAGAGCGATGGAGCAAAAATACTTCACGCTGAGTATTTCACTTACAGTCTCGGAGCAGATGAGATGTAAACAAAGTCAGTCAGTGTGGTTTTATGCGAAATGGCTCACTGTAGAGAAACTGACTCAGAATTCTTTACAGTAGTGGTGATGGGAACCGGAGGTCACGATACCTACAGTGTAGTCATTTTACTTCCTATCATCCAAAACCACCAGTGAACCTACACGAGTCTTACAAGTTAATATACTCATCATCAACAGAACAGCTGCACCCAGAAGGAGGTGTGGGATTGCAGTGCTGTTGGGAAGGAAGATAAAGGTTACCAGGAACAATAAATGATGATACATTTAGACTGATATGATCAATATTTATTGAGCTACACATACAGAAGTCTGTCTCTCAGTATGGTGTCGGGCCGCCGTGTTTGCTAACCCAACATGCCAGACGTCTCAGCATGGAGCTGTAGAGGTTCCTAATGGTGTCCTGTGATAATCCATCCCAAGCAGCTTGAATATCCTCTCACAGTTCCTGCAGATGGTGCGGTAGGGGTGGAGGTGGAGTGACACCAGGCCTTCTGGACGTGCGACGTGTGACACCAAACCGTTCATCTTGGTGCTGACCACGGTGCCTCCACACACGGATTCGTTGGTCGTCTCCACCAAGACAAAAACGGGACTCGTCACTGAAGATGACCCGCTGCCATTCTGAGTCACTCCATGACAGTCTGGCACGACACCATTGCAGTCTTTGGTGACGTTGACATGGTGTTAAGGACAGTCGCAGTAACGGTCTGTGTGCATGTAGTCCTGCGTGGTGCAGCCGTCTGCCAATGGTGCTGGCACCAACTAGATGACTCATGGAGGCATCACTGCTCACTGAATCTGCAGTTGTGTCCGTTGGGTCAGTCATAGCATGTCTCACGATGTCAAACCTACCCACCAAGTTTCATTCCTGTCGAGTTGATTCCTTCTGGGTGCAGCTATTTGGGCAACTGTTCGTTTGATGATGAGTGTATATGTCGTGTTGGTAAAATCATTTTCTGCAGGGACACCCTGCATCTCCTGCGTCTCTGCTGTTAATGGATTTTAAACATTTGGAACTAGACCTTCCTGGTTTAGCCTTGCTGACCCTTCACATCCCAGTCACTCCCTTATCCAGCGAGAGACCAAGAGCCCCAAAGAGGCCTTTTCTTTAAGCCATAATCCACCTAAATAAGGACTTTGCTCGCATACCTCTGCGCTAAACAGCTGCACGTATGCTTTATTACACACGTTGTAATGTACATAATTACTATATTCACTGTATATACTGTGCCATTATCCGTCTGAATAAGAACCTTTCCCACTATCCCCGACTGTAGTCAGCGCACGTGTGCAGTCCGACGTATTGCAAATGTGTTTATTATATAAACATCTTTACCTTAGTATTTGCTGTATGTTTACACTGTATGGCCAAAAGTATGTGGGCACCTGACAATCAAACCTATATGACACTGTTGGCCATCCCTTTCTGAAATTACGGACATTAGCATGGAATTGGCCCCCTCTTTGCAGCTAAAACAGCCTTCGCTCCTCTGGGAAAGGCTTTCCATAAGGTTTCGGAGTGCTTGTGTGGGAATTTGTGGTCATTCAGTCAAAAGAGCATTTGTGAGGTCAAACACTGAAAGGTCTGCTCCCAGTTGATATTCCAATTTATCCCAAAGGTGTTCATTGGGATTGAGTCAGGCTTCTTGGAGATTCTCCACATCAAACTCATCAAACCATGTCTTTATGGGGCTGGCTTTGCGCACAGGGGTGCAGTCAGGCTGGAACAGGAAAGGGTTCTTCCGTGAACTGGTCCACAAAGTTGGAAGCATATAATTGTCTGGAATGTCTGTGTGTTATAGCATTAATATCACCCTTCACTGGAACTAAGGAGCCGGAAACACAGCCCCTAACCCCCTATTATCCCTACTCTACCAAACTTTACTGTTGGCAGTATGCATTCCGCTAGGTAGCGTCTGGATTCATCCACCAAACCCAGAGTCATTCATCAGACTGCCAGATAGTGAAGCATTATTGATCACTCCAGAGAACATTTCCACTGCTCCAGAGTCCAATGGTGGAGTGCTTTACACCACTCCAGCCGACACTTGGCGTTGCGCATAGTGATCTTAGGCTTGTGTGCAGCTGTTTGTCCCTGGAAGCCCATTTTATGAAGCTCCTGATGAACTGTGCTTGTGCTGATGTTCATTCCAAAGCAGTGGTGGACAGTAACTAAGTAAATGTAACTGGTTTCTGTACTTAAGTAGTTTTTCCATGTATCCGTACTTTACTGAAGGATTTCCATTTTGGATGACTTTGTACTTTGTAATATCTGACTGTTTACTCCACTACATTTGTCAGAAACAAAGAACTCGGACCGACGTGAGCAGAGCTAAACAGCAAGTTGGTTTTATTAAACAACAGGACAGTCGAACCGAGCAGCAAAACACGAAACAACATGAAAAGTAAGAGGCGATAAACAAAGTCAGAGGCAGGCAGAGGTCAGAAACCGGAAATAGCAGTCAGCAAGGCGAACAGATCAGAAGGGCTAGGTGAGAGACAGAGTATACGAGACGAAGGAGATGATCAGAGTGAGCAAAGCCAGAAGGGGAGAAAGCCAAAAGGGGTAGTCAAGGGCGAAAACAGATCGTAACCAGGAAGTAATCACAAGAAGAAAGACCACTCAGAAATGCAAAACTAGGTTTGGCAAAACTTCGCAATGGTGTTGTGACAGAGAGGGGTTTAAATACTGAACTAAAGTGGGTAAATTGGGGACAGCTGGGGCTAGACCTCAGGTGACCTAGAGTGGATCTGGTTGGACGGCTGGGGACATGTGGGTGTGACGTCATCGAGCGAAGACCTCTGGGAAGTGGAGTCCAGAGGAGCAAAGGAGCCGTGAATACCCGGAAGCGTGACAACATTATGCGAAATTTGTAGTTCCTTTCGGTTTATGTGCACGTAAAAACGTATCATGTCAAAACGAAACAAGCTTATTCATGGATTCTTAGCATCCATGGAAATGTCTATTTCAGACCTGGACTACATCAAGGACCACCTGGAGGAGAGCAGGTAAAGCAGGATGGGGTTAGTGAACAGTTAAAACAGATTGTTCCTGACTTTGTGGGTAAATAGACCAAAATATAGAAGTATGTACACATGCACTCGTGACTGGCAAATTCATACAAACACTGTTTCCTTTTATAATAATGTTTAGGCTGTTTGTGTTTATGAACAGAGACCTGCAGATGCAGTACAGCAAAGGAGAAACTCATTAGTGATCCGGTTCTTATTAAAGAAAGTTCTTATTAAACTTATACTTGTAACTAAGTTGCAAATAAATCTTAAACCCAAACTTTACTTGTTTGCAAAAATTTTTTCATAGTTCTAGCTAATGGAACCGGTTCTCCTTCAGTGTTCTGTGCTTGTGATCATTTGAATAGACGTCAGTGTCAGACTAATTAATGAGCTTCTATTAAAGACTGGTGGACTGAGAGACACTAGAGTCTCTTCACCTACACTGAGCTGATTAAGAGTCTTGTTCCAGAAATGATAATAGGACATTAGAGCCATAATAAATCATGCTCCTGTTGCTCTCCATACTTAAGTACATTTGAAGGTAAATACACTGCTCAAAACAATTTAAGGAACACTTTGAAACATATCAGATCTCAATGGGAAAACAAATCATGCAGAATATCTGTCCTCATATGTGCTGGGTAACGTGTTAGGGACGAAACTGATGCCACATCGTTTGATGGAAATGAAAATGATCACCCTATAGAGGGTTGGATTCAAAGACACCCTGAAAATTAAAGCGAAACAATGATGCAGCAGGTTAGTCCATTTAACCCAAATTCCATTGGAGCAACTCAGAATGGTACTCAGTAGTTTGTATGGCCTCCACATGCTTGTATGCATGCCTGACAACGTCGGGGCATGCTCCTAATGAGACGACGGGTGGTGTCCTGGGGGGTCTCCTCCCAGATCACTGAGCTCGTGGACAGTCTGAAGTGCAACCTGGNTGTGTAGCTCAATAAATATTGATCATATCAGTCTAAATTTATCATCATTTATTTATATCAATCATTTATATCAATCTCACACTTACATTCACGAGCACCAAAGAAATGTGCTATGAGATCGGTCTTCCGTACGGCGTAGTAGAATCCTGCTCCTCGTGGCTTCCAGCCAGGGCCTGCTTAGTTTAACACACTCCGAGCACAAAGGCAGGCTGAGAAATGCCTGGCTTTACTGCTGAGCTTCTACAACCTGAGAGGTGCGTTCTGCTAATATCCAGGCATTACGAATGCCAAAAAATCCCGTATCTGTAGCCGTCAAATTCTGCATACAGTGTTTTAACCCCTAAGAGCCCAGACCCATTTCCCCTTAAGGGTAGTCTTATTGTGACAAAGAGGTCACATGGTCTTCTGTAAGTATTATAAGGTCAAAATACCGGTAGCATATGTCACAACAACCACAATTTCATAACTTGTATTCCATCACTGTGTTCTAGAAATGGGCTCAGAATGGGTATATGTAATATAGAATTTGGGTATATATAACAAAGAACATGTTATCAGAACATTAGAGCTCTTAAATGGGTCGGAACCTTATAGGTACATAAAACTTTTAAAATGAGCTGGTTTTGTCTCCTGCACTAACCAAGCACATCGCCAATTTTGAAATGAGGTCAGATGATCACCAACTGTCATGTGACTGCATCCAGGATGTTCAGTATAGGCCACTCAGGGAGTCCATGTGTGTAAGTCAAGGATAAAGCTGTATAAGGAACTTTTCAGCCTTTTAAAAGACTTGTGACACGTACGTCACTGCGGGCTCTAATGGGTTAAAGAGGTACTGGAGTGAGATCTGCAGGGAGGCTGTACTGAAGTGAATGTACGGGTCACTTAAATGTAAGTATGTATCAGTAAAACTGTATATGTTTGAACACGTCGTTGCTGTTCGATGAAAGAACATGTATGACGATTATTGTCGATTTTTACTTTTATGCATAATTTGATCACGACAGCTGCCGTTTACACTGTGCGGAAATTTCATGATGAACGGACCAACAGACATGGCCCTGAACTGCTTGGGAAAAAAGTCCGGTTCCATTAGAATGAAATCAGGTTTTTGGCCTCTCCTGTAAAGTTGCAATTTTGGAGTGACGATATTTGAGTGTATGTTTTCAGCAATAGAAAATCTTGAATGCTTTGGAATAATGCGGGAAAGTGTTTATGGAAAGAGCGAAATCAGCTGGAATTTTGGAAGTACGGAAAAAATAAGGACTAAAGTATTGGAATTGTATGGAGATGGAAATGAGTACAAACGTATCGGATGTAATGCTCAAGTAAAGTAACTGAGCTATGAAATACTATATGGATTTGCACACAATATTTATGCCCTTGAACATACAGTATATAGATTTGCGGTTATTGTTTGTACTATTTTCCACATTTTAGAATAATAATGCACTAATACATAAGCAATAAATATATATGATACAAAGCACTTTACTAGGTGCACCTCCTTCTATCTACACTCACTGTACATCTTATCAGCTCCACTGACCATATAGGAGCACTCTGTAGTTCTACAGGTACAGCCTGTAGTCCATCTGTTTCCCTGTTCTTCAATGGTCAGGACCCCCACAGGACCACCACAGAGCAGGTATTATGTGCTCAGCACTGCAGTGACACTGACATGGTGGCGGTGTGTTAGTGTGTGTTGTGCTGGTGTGAGTGGATCAGACACAGCAGCGCTGCTGGACACCTCAGTGTCACTGCTGGACTGAGAATCGTCCACCAACCCAAACTATCCAGCCTACAGCGTCCTGTGGGCAGCGTCCTGTGACCACTGATGAAGGACTAGACGATGACCAACACTGCACTGTGCAGCAGCAGAAGAGCTATCGTCTCTGACTGTACATCTACAAGGTGGACCAGCAAGGTAGGAGTGTCTAATAGAGTGGACAGTGAGTGGACACAGCGTTTAAACCCTGATCCACTCACACCAGCACAACACACACTAACACACCACCACCACGTCAGTGTCACTGCAGTGCTGAGAATGATCCACCACCCATATTTGACTGGATACACCCATGTTGTATGTCTATATTCATTATTTAAACATGATTTATTTCAGTTTATTTTAAATCGTGTTTGTGGAAAAAGTGTGGTTATAATGAAAGGCGTGAACAGGAGATCCACCACCATCTTCACATCTTACACATCACTGCATATAGAAGATTATATATGATTTACGTGTGTGAGCACCATCACACGGAGCCTGTACAGGGCTTTTGAAGTCCCACCTTCACCAACCTTCCGCCTCCGATGACAAACCACCAGACCTTTTAGAAGTCTGGATACTCCGTAGAGCTCCAACAACATGCAGAACAGGAAAGGGCACAGTGAACATGGTGCTATGAGCGGCCCCGATTAGCCAAAGCGGTGAAGAACGGAAACCTCGGGACGATTGAAGCCCTTCACTTCTGCTGCCAGTGCAAGCTGGATCATTACAATGAGACTTGTTTGTCACGGAACTCTTAAGATCTTTAAGGAAGTTTATTTGTCATCATTGAAATGTGCTTGTTCATACTGTACACAACTGTACACATGTCAAAACATTTCACACAGTCCACACCTGTACACAGTAAGACGCCAGATTTACAGTACAGTTTGAAGAACCTGCGAGGGTCGGGCGTTCCAGAAGGTTCCACCGCCATACAGGTAATCGATTACATCCGCGCTTCACCTGGAGGCCCTCGTAAGGACGGACGATACTGATACCAATATCGGTACCTAGGTACCAGCACTGCTCTACTGGTCTCAGCAATACAAACAGATGGATCATCTCATGCGACTTGTCAAAGCGGGACACCCTGTCCACATACGAACATTGGCCCGGTCATTTGAAATAGGAGAAAGCATAATACATCCGCATGCAGGGCTAGCACACAAACAGCTGGCGATGGTCTCAATATCCATCATTGGGGGCATCTACCTCTAGAATATCGGGAACTGCCACTTTGCAAGTGTTGGGAGGCGCGAGTCTGTCAAACGGAGAACACGAGGGCTGTTACTTCAGGTAATCCACGACTGGAACACTATCTACAGTATAAGCAACTTTTGAAGAGACATTTCCTAGAGGTGCAGCAGGTGTGAATGCAGCCGCGATGTTGGGGGTGGGGTGGGGTGGTGGGAGCGGAAGTTCATTATACAGGTGTGGTTAAACTTACCCCTTTTTTTTTTTGAGCTAAAGCCCACCAGACCGGCTTACAACATGACAACCCTTGGGAAGTGTTCCTGGCCGGCACTTAAGCTTTAAGCAAAAAGTGCGGGCCTCCTGCAGCTCGGAGCCCAGCCTGGATGACACCTCGGCGCAGGTGCGAACAGGTGAGGCGGTGGGTTCAGCGAGAGGTCACAGCACCTGCATCTCTTTGCACCTCCTCTCCCCGTAGATCGTCTCATTAACGAGGCATTAACACCAGCCGATTATTTACCCGAAACGTGCTCGCATTAGGAAACAAACAGGGGGAGGTGGGGGAGGAGGGGCGTGGAAGATACTGTACATCTGCCGATGGTGTGTTCCTGTATAAAGGGATCCAACGGAGGGCTCTACTTCCACAAAGAAAGAAATAAACAGAGAAAGAAATAAACGAGCAAATTAACGCCTGCCTGGCGGCATTGATGTATATGGTGACATGAACGCAAAGATTCTGTCGGAGTACAATACAAACAGTTTAATTGTGTCATTAACAATCAAGAACCACTCCTAGTTAGAACAGTTTTGCTCAAAGAAACCGGGAAACACTTATAAAACAGTCAGTCGTAACAAAATAACTGGTGTTCTCGTTGCAATAAACTCATAAAAAAGAAACACTTTTGTTTTTGTACAGAATATTTTATACAGGAATAGCTTTGAGTTGGATTGTTAACCAAAGGAAGACACATTGCAAACATCGATTTCACACAAATTGCATATGTTTTTCTCTCTAAGGTGGTCTATAGGGTTAGTCATTTTCCTAAGCTTATTTGCATGATAGTAAAAATTGCATACGACATTAATTGTGAAGCTTGTAGCATGAGTTGCTCGACATACAGCACTTTTTAGGCAACTGTTAAAGCACATTTCTCCATTTAAAACGTTAAGACACTTTTGATTTTACTGCCCATCAAAATTACATTTATAAATAGAAAAAGATCAGTAAAATAAAAAGCGCTATGTAACAGAAACTTTCCAAAAAAAAAAACAACAAACAAAAAAAACCCCAACATAATTACATCTGAACACAGCATGAACTGCAAATAAATAATGTGTAATAAGAAGATGATGGGGGGGGGGGGAGGGAGGAGGCTGTGTGATTCACATTTTGAACTGCGTGAAAATCCTGAAAATTACAGTGACAAAGGTTTGCAAAATAATCTAACATCGGCAGTGCCATATAGTACAAGGCATTTGTTGGCATAGTTTCTTTAAGACTGTATAATTTTTAATTTTTTTTTTCTTTACAATTAATATATGTCTATATATATATTTATATTTCTTCCAAACAAATAAGAAGTAAAGATTGAGCTATTCTCCACCACTTTTACCTGCAGGTCACAGGGGTTCCAGAGTTTGAGTGATCCTTCCTTTCCTTTAAAGAGAAACGCCCGGTTAGCCAGCAGTGCTAGACTCAGTACCTCACCGTTAAGGCCTTATTCCTCTATTCCACCCCAAGGTTTTCAGTTGAGTTAAAATAAAATAAAAATAAAATAGAAATCCAGTTAACACCACATACGTAAACATCTATCAAAGTCTATCAAACTCGACTGACTTTTTTTTTTTTTCCTCTTTTAAAATTCAGTAGCTCAAGTTCAGAAGTTCAGTGTAAAAACAACAGACATCAAGTGCAGTCAGCAAATATCCACGGCAACATATTCAAGATTTTTTTTTCTTTTTCTAAGTTCAGTTTTTTTGTTTGTTTGTGCAGGTTATTTAAATGATGCATGATTTCTTTACAGTGATAATAATACAGGGCTTTACAAAACCTAAAAGGTAATACTGGTTTCCTCCGTATTACTCAGTCCTGGGTCGAGAGTCTTACAGTTCTACTGCTGTAAGGCAGATTCAGAGAGAGAACGAACGAGAGAGATACATTTAGAGACGGAGAGAATCTTATTCTTTCACTTCTTGCTCGGCCTGCGTCTGCGCCTCGTTGGCCAGGTGCTCCTCCATCTTGATGGAGAAGATGGTGCTGTTGGTCTGCGTGCTCTCGTCCAGCTCTTTCAGCAGCTCGCCCTCCTTGAAGTCCGTCAGGCCCTCGTCCTCCTCGGCGTCTTTGGGCTTGGCGCCGTGGCTGACGTAGAAGCGCTGGTTCTGGAAGAACTTGATGATGGTGTGCTTGGGCAGGTCCAGCTGCGCCGACAGCGTGTGGATGGCCTCCTCGTCCGGGTACAGGCCCACGTCCTGGATGAAGCTCTGCAGGATGCCCAGGGCCTCCAGAGAGATCCGGCTGCCCTGCTGGCGGCCTTTGACTCGGCCCTCGTCCTCCGCCTCAGCCGGAGAGGCTGTGGAGGGCTGCCTGGGAGGCAGGCGGGGGCCTTGCTGCTGCTGCTGCTGCTGCTGAGGAGCCTGCTGGGGCAGCAAAGGCTGGGACGGGTGCTGCAGGGTCAGGGAGGGCTGGTGCTGGGTTGTGGGTGGCTGGTGGGCTTGAGACTGTAACAAAAGCAGTGGAAGGACACATCAGCTATATTATCGACGTTCAAAGGAAAATCAGTATACAGCTGGAGAAATGCATCTGAATTTTGGGGGATTCAACTGCACTGATATTGGACTGTTAGAATTGATAATAATTCGTTTATAAAAATTTGTGTCTCTGATACCGACTGAATAGAGTGAAATTATTCGGTGACTGAAATACATGTATTGCCCTAAAGCTTATTTCCATTGTGGCCTTCATATTTAATGAAGCATCCACTGTTGTTGTTTTTTTGGGGGGGCCAAAACTCAATTCTTGGACTACTTTCAGATGTAAAAACAAAATAAGAGAACTGAAAGCATTAGTTTCAACAGCAGGGAATAGGAAACAGGATGATGATGATAGAGTAATTTGTTTTCTTTAAAAATATACAGAATAACAAACTTATATTCCACTTCCAGAGCTGCATGGTATGGCAAAAATATAATACTGTGATACTTCATAATAGACAGTGTGACAATACTGACAATATTAAACATTTTTAAGACATCTGATCTGGTGAAACAGAGATAAAGCACAGATAAAAAGAACCGGCAGTGCTACATTTTAATGCATACCATCAAAAACTGAATACTATATTTATTATTCAGTATTTGCATATGTGGTGCTGCACAAAATCCTGTTAAACAGGACTCATTTTGCTCTCTTTATAATGAAGCATGCAGCTGTGCAGTGATCCACAAGTACTAATGATATGCAGGGCAAGTTCAGAAAAGCATATTATACTGCATTATGATACAAGTTGTCACAATATATATTGTCATATTGCGAACTATGTAAACTTGGATTGATACATAATTTCCTATAGATCCGTAACTGAACATTACCGGATAAATTATTCAGCAGATACTTAGGGCGTAATTTCTATTAATATAACCTGTGCCATAACTTTTGCACAAGCAATCCTTTAAGCTTGATTTCTTTCTAATATGTTAAATTCATATAAACGCCAATAAACAGTAACCGTGCATCAGAATGTGCTGAGGTGTGTTCTCTGTACAGGATGTGTGGTTTTCATTTGGTCAGGCCGGACAAACTGCTGTATGTGACAGCAGATCAAAACTACCAACGATGTTGAAAACGGCAGCATCTGAATGGAGTGGGACAAAAAGCAAAATGTAGGCCCACTGATTGCAGTAGGCCTGTCATTGAGAGCATTGTTTTGAGTGGGTCAAAAAGAGGCTACGAAACCTTTCGCTGAATGTAATCTGTGGGAATTTTTTTTTTACCTTTATCTTTTCGTGTACCACCATGTTCTCAACCCCTTTTTAGCTCTCAAATGCTCACACAGAAACTACGGGCCTGTTGATTGCTTATCAAGGACTATTCAAAAGCTGGGCCTTTACACAACAAGGGAAAAAAAAAAAACACGTTCAGGCGACTGCAAGGGGTTGATACAGGCTGTTTGTGTGTGTGTGTGTGTGTGTTTAGGTCAGTCTTACATTGGACTGAAGGCACAACACAGTGGCTCTGAAACACACCATTGTTTCAGTACTTGAAGCTATTGAGCAGGCAGCTGTCGGTCACTGTTGACTATTATAAACTGCTTTTTTTTTTTTTCCTAGGACATTCCCCAGAGTACTGGAATCCACGGAAAACCAACGGAGATAAAGAGCACAGTTCAACTCAACGGTGAAGCGAGCTTTACCTTAAAACTTTTGGTACCAACGAAAATGAACCTTAATGCATTCTTCCTTAACGAATACGGGACAACTGAATTACAACAGACCTAATAAAAGGAGTCCTATTTGCAGTCTTTAACCCATAAGAGCCCAGACCCATTTCCTCCTAAAGGAAAATAATGAGGGATCAGTTGTGAGATTATAAGATCAGTCTTATTGTGACAAAGAGGTCACATGGTCTTCTGTAAGTATAATAGGGTCAAAATACCGGTAGCATTTGTCACAACAACCACAATTTCATAACTTGTACTCCATCCTGGTGTTCTAGAAATGGGCTCAGAATGGGTATATGTAATATAGAATAGGGGTATATAGAATATAGAACATGTCATCAGAACATTAGAGCTCTTAAATGGGTTGGAACCGTATAGGTACTAAACACAAGCTTTTCAAATGAGCTGGTTTTGTCTCTAACTGCACTAACCAAGCACATCGCCATTTTCTAAACAAGGTCACATGGTCACCAACTGTCATATGACAGCATCCAGGATGTTGGGTATAGGTAACTCAGGCACTCTAAGTGAAGGATAAAGCTGTATAAGGAACTTTCCAGACTTTTAATGGGTTAAAAAAAACCCAAATGGTTCGTAGAGCTCTGAGATTAAAAGGTTGAAAGTAAAGTGAAAAGGTAAACGACAAAAATCCACTTTTTAGGCATCATCTGTCTCTTGCTGATCTAGCCTAGAACCTTTGTAGAACTCAAACGTCCATGAATGCATCTTGTTTCATCAAGACAAATATATGTATATCCAAAAAACCATATGAATATTAACCAAAATTATATGGCCCTTATACTAGTATGCATTTGGAAAACCACATGCATTAAAAGTTTCCTCGAGAACATGGACCACTGTGGCCTTAACATCAAATCTCTCATGGTCAAAAAAGTAGAAATTAACTTATGTCCAATAAATGGTTATAAAACCAAATGGCTCTAAGTGTTGTGTTAAAGCACACTGGTCGCATTGGAGGCCTGAGAAGGGTTTCTTGTCACCCGGCATGTGCTTGAGACATCTGACTCGCATCTGCGCGTTTCAAACTCACACCATTGTGTGCTAATGTCCTCGCCTTAAGTGGGCAAAATGGAATAAATAACATCTTTCTCGAGTCCACGCTACTCGCTCGCATTGACCATATGCTTTGGAGTAAACAAAATAATATGTGATCAAAGAAGCAGCTGTAAGCGGGAACGGCTGATGGTTTTTCCTTTTTTAGCGTTCCTGAATAGGCCTTCGTTTATCCGAAACAGGCAGCTGTCTTTAAAAAATATGAACGCTGACAAATGTCTGCGCTAATGACAGCTCGGCGTCTCCGGCGCAGATGCTGAGATTGAGCCGAGATTGCTTCAGAAAGTCCTGCAGGTTAATATCCAGCAACTCGAGACGGATGCAACAAAGCGTTAAACGCCCAAGTAAAAACTGAGCAACTCCTTAACAACCATGTGGGAGTCACGGCAACGGGTAAATAAATAGGTGCTGGATTCCTATGTGGCGTGATGTGCATGCATGCATACGTCTGAGAGAGTATGTGCACATACGAGGGGACACTTTGCCTTCTCCTGAATGTTTCACTGTAGAATTCCAGCAGATTCTTTTGTCTACAGCAGTCTTGTGCCGATCCCTCGGGTATATTCTTCTATAACATGCAGCTTTATGCCTCCTTGCTATGAAAAGTAGGTTTCAACTAAACAATAATTGGATACTTTTGACACATATTAAAACTCTTTTTGGCCCAAAGGTGGTTAAATCGCCTGAAAGGTTTGAGCGTTGATGAGTGCTGACATCATAACAACAGGTTTTCTTCCCAAGGTGGTCCTGTCACATGTCACAAATGTGTGATAAACTTGGTTTGTCTTGATTACGACAAGTTGCAAATTGCAAAATGTGAACAAATTGTGCTCATTTGTATTAAAAGCAGTTTGAAAAGGTGTGTACTAGCTTCTGACAGGCAGTATACATGCTACTGTCTGGGCAAATGTGTGAACGAGACTTTTCCTTTGTGTGTGTCTATGCATGGACGTGTGTATGTACTGTGCAAGTCTTTTAAGTTTGGTTTAAATTGGTTTAAAACTACGTATCTCAGTGCTAAGTGTGCTTTTGCTTTTATGAATCGAGATATAACTTCTTGATCACATAATAATAAATGCAAATAAACGCAGTTTGGTTCCTGACTTCTTCTCAGTGGTATTAGCCATTATATGTAATTCCATCATACCTGAAATAATGCAAAGAAGTACTTATCAAGCAAAACTAGATACTGGATGATAACTCCAATTAATAACCAGGCTGCCATGGGGAGCAACGGTTAAGTGACACAAGGACAAAAAATAAAATCCCTTCTTTACTGTGTCATGTTATTTGTATATATTTTATTTTTAAGGGCTTTTTAAATGACATTTTCTTAGGTTTCCGAACTGCACATTACTCTACATACATGTGTACACATGATTTTAATCCAAATAATTTCAGAACAGAAATGCCCTGATTATGTAGGAAAACCAGGCCAAACCAGACAGGGTTAACCTACAGAACCAACAAAATGGTCCTGACTTTTGGGCTTTTGTTTGAACAATGATGATGTTCCAAAACAACTTGGCAACTTTGGGTTTTTTTTTTTGCTAAAATATTTTTTTTTCCTGTCTTGAAAAGTTATCATTTTGGAGAAACAAGATTTTGACCTCACAGTGACAAAGTATATCAGTATAACGCATATAGCACATAATGCTACCGCGTGTTGCTGACCTGTAACGGCTCAGAGGGAATGTGCAGGAGGTGTGCTGGTCGGTCTGTGTGGTGCTGTTGGCCCCCGTTGCTTTCCTGCTCATAGATGGCATCTCTTTCGGACTGCGATAGACTTAGAAAACGCCTGATCATCGACAGGTTCTCCCACAGCGTGCGGTTCTCCGGGGACGGGTCCTCCTTCCAGCGTAGGAGCTCACACAGCCAGCCCTGCACACAAACATCACACACATCAGTTGGTCATAGAGTAAAATACTGTTTTCAATACTGTAATTAACTATATTTTGTTCACTGCTAGGCTACGACATTGTGTTTCCTTTGTGTTCATAAATATACAATATTCACAATTTTCTGGTGCACATAAACAAAAACAGAGAATTAAACCTTCGTAGGATTTAGGCTACTTATTTAGTTCTCAGCGGGCTGTATAAAAGTGCTAAGCCATTCTGTTTTAGTAAGCACCCAGATATGTTTGTAAGGAGCTGACATTATACCTGAAACGCTAATATACTGTAATACTGCAAGCGGCCAAGCTCATGGCTACACCACTTCAGGCAAAAATATTTATTCTTAGTAAAATGCTGGACTTTTTTTTTTTTACGTACTGCTTATATTAGTTCCAAGGTTTCAGCTAATTTGCTCAACTTGTTATTCAAACACGTTACGTGTGTTTTATGTTTATTTTCTTATTAATGCTTTCCATGTGTAATTAATGATTATATTAGCACTTCCGCCTCTGCTGTTGATCACGGGTGACTTGTAGCCTATAGCAACCACCTATGCACATTTATAAGATGCACCTATTAAAAGAGATATTAGAGGTGAGCAAGTTGTAGGAAGGCATACAAAGTGTTTTCAAGACCACACCATAATGAGCAACTACTTTTCTCAGACAATCTTTCTATTTTGACACAAAACGACTAGATGTTTTCACAGTTTCAGCCTTGGCAATAAATGTCAGTCAATCTGTTGCGGTCAAAAAAGAAGAAAACATAAAGATAGGCCTTATAATACGTGTGTATGGATTCCATAATGTTTCTTGGTAGTACATTTCAAAGGTGTGCTGAGAATAGCTTTTACTAATATGATGACTACTAATATAACAATACGATGCTGGTGGACCTCTTTTCTTACTCTCCTATTATATTGGTCTAGTTACATTGGCTCCAGTAAACCTCACCACTGGTGGTCTTTTTTTTTAATGAACAAGTTAATCAACTATTATCTCATAGTTACATACCCTGAAGTTCACAGATGTGTTGAGCACAGGCTTCACTAACACGGTGCATGATTGCACTGTACAACTGGCATGACTGCGGTTCAGCAATATGGCAAAAATATAATAATATAGAGTATTAAAATAATATATCCAGAGTAAGAGTATTCCAACATTAAGTTTGGGTCTGAGATTTGCTAATTTGAGAGACTAACAAACACCAGTAACGCCACATTTAAAAGATCTCATTGAAAGAATATAAAAACGTCTCACATCCTACACTGCACTAAATCCAATTAAACAGGACTATTTATGCTCTCCTTGGTCAGTGCTGATATGCATAACATAAAAACACACAATGTGACGTTAAATCATCATACTGCCCACCATCAGCTAGTGGCTCTTCTTCATTATTGCCGCTTTACATTGGGAAGCTCTGCAGAATGTACCACTGTCAGTCTGTCATTGAGCCGTACATCTTCGCTCCTGTCCGTGCCACAGTCTGCTCTCACGGTTGATGTCTTGTTTTAGAACCATGGTATTTCAGTCACATAGTGACCAGTGAAATGTGCAGCGCAGGGTTTTTCCTAGGCTCTGTTACTTTTAAACGGATCTTGCCACGGAGCCTACCTCCCTCAATGCAGGAGGAGCTCCACTCCACTGCTGTATGGAACGCAACAGAAGGAAACAGAGAGAAGGAGAGTGTAGAGGAGAGAGTGTGTGCGTGTGCCAGCACCGTGTCCTGGCACTGTTACAAGTGCGATGCCGTAATCTCCAGACCAGTGTGCGGCAGCACCTTTCATTTCCACAGGATTACCCAGTGCTCGGCCACACACACACACACACACACACACACACAGAGTGGAGTCCAGTGCCAGCACCAGAGCCACACCAGCGCACTGCACGGCTGAGATAACTCAGCAGTTCTGTTGTCCCCTGCTCCAACTCCTCCCAAAGCCACATCAAACCCGGGAGAAAGAGAGAGACTGAGAGAGACAGAGGGAGAGGGACATAAAGACAGTATGGCCCACCTTGTTCCTCTGCCACATTTATTGTTATTTTTATTTATTTATTTTTCTGCATGCACAGGGATTTGGGTGCTATTCCCACTCTGATGTCTGCGGTTTCAGTCAACACGAGTACAAATCAAACACACCAGTTAACCGTCCCATTTATATATATATATATATATATATATATATATATATATATATATATACACACACACACACACACACACACACACACACACACACACACACACATACACATACAC
>CM067497.1:22276337-22299824 GCA_034552555.1 Semaprochilodus insignis
CCACCATAGATGGGTCTAAGCCAGAGAGGTTTCCGACAATGCACCATTAAGACCAGTCAAACCACTCTGAATGACTGTTTACATCTCAACGACACAATTATGTTTTTTTTTTAATATTCGGTGGAATTTCCCTTTACAAGCAGAAATGTTTGGAAGAACACTCTCTTCATGTTTAGACGTATTAGCATAATCATGTCCCCTGAAAATCACCTTAATAAGATCGTCCAAATAACTGTTTTCCTATTCGTCCGGAACTAGTGCTTGGAAGCAGGAGGGGAGAGAGAGAGAGAGAGAGAGAGAGAGAGAGAGAGAGAGAGAGGGAGGGAGAGTATGAGTGAGTGACTGGTCACTCTGAGGGAATGGTACACAGTGCTGAAGGTGCTTGTCATCCAACAGCAGGAACTGTGATTATTTTAACCTTCAGAAAGCTTCTCTCTCTCTCTCTCTCTCTCTCTCTCTCTATTTCAATCTGTTTCTTTCTCTTCCTTCATTTTTGCTTCTCTGTCCATCTCTCTTCCACTCTATTACTTCCTGTTTCTCTCCCACTCTCTTCCTCTGTCTCTCTCTCTCCCCGCCAAGAGTCTGAATGCTAGTCTCTGTACCCTGTGCTGCACTGCCCTCCATCATACCTTTATTTATTCCTCCTGCTCCAAGCTTATGAACTCCACACACTCCTCTAAAAGTGTGCATCGATACACATTCACCCGCACTGTTATGATTCTTCACATAAAACACAGTAATGTACTGATGTTGACAGTGTTAACATCCTAATGTTCACTAGAGGAAGTGATGCAAATGTACATACAAACACAACTGCTGCCAAAATTGAGTAAACAGAAGACAAAACTGCTGACATACTGAATTCATGTGGAAGTAACACACGCAGTTAAAACAAGTGAATTGAACTAGAGCTGGCCAATATGGCAAAAACAGAACATTGGGATACTTTCATGCGATATGTCAGGATATATAGACATCTGATCAGACGTTTGATCAGTTTGAACAGAGAAACAACAGTCGGTGGTGCTACATTTAAAAAAATACAATCAAAAACGGTGAACATAGTGATTTGTATTCAATATCTGGACATACTATGTTATGGTACTAATTTCACTCACTTCATAGTAAAACACGCAGCTGGTCAGTGTTCTACAAGAACTGATGCTATCAACAAAAAGCTCAGAAACGCATATTATATTGTGACCTAATTTATCACAATAAATATATATATTGTCATACTCCCCAGCCCCAACAGGAACGCAAGGTAGGGTAAGAAGTGGTCATTAGACCAGTCCTCAAAAAGATGGTCCATAATGTTCTGCTCCTCCACAGCTTAGAACACCTCGGGACAATAGGAACAATGTGACCACCTAGGAGCCTTTGACAGTCGCTGGTTTGAAGCAATACTTCAAGAAAAGCTCCTATTATGGTTTAACCTGACATCTATCTGCTGCATCTGTAGCTTTTGATTCATTTTCATGGTTTAAAACTTCCCTGTGCTTTCAAAAGAACAGAAACCCCTCGACTCTTATAACAGAAGCCAACGGACAGGAGCTGAATCTATAGCACCTGCCACTGGATTCTATTAAATGTGCATTTTTAGTCAACAGATTTTGCCTTAATCTACTAGGAACCAGCGAAATGACTAAGGATGCGAGATAATCATGTGTATCATATTGCGTTAAGAAAACAAGATCGGCATCTGACCCATGTCTAGAACTGTCCAGTATTACAACTCATTGGATGATGTGGTTATTGTATTGAGCAGATACAATTTACTGCATTTGTAACCTTATATAAATACATCAGTGTGGCCGGAAACAAAACCTTGCATCCCCATTGTTGTCATAACCTGAAAGTGCATGTTAGTTATTACATTGTGTGTACATTTCATGAGAAATGACTTCAATTAAAAGTATTTTTTTCCTTTTCATCTAAGGTTATCCATGTTTTTGCAGTATTGAAATGCTACATGTCTCTGTAAAGCTAATCCAGGCACATATACCTTTATAAATGTTTATGTATTGGCATCGGCAGATACGTACATGAAAAATCTGACAATCTGCATACCGGCACCGAGTGTGTGCTTCATGTGTAGGATGAAAAACACCGTATTTCTTTAAGGTACATAGTGAAGGAGAAGGTAATTGAAATGCTGGTGTGAATATGAAAGTGCCACCAAACAGAGAAAGGCTGCCTCTCAGGTCCTGCATGGATACGAGCCCAGAGAGGGGGACAACATGGCTGAAGTCCAACACCCATCCCCCCACCACACTACACACACACACACACGTATGAAGAGCTGCACACACTCATTCACATAAACATGAACACACACAAAGATAGATGTGCATGCACACATCCATGCATGCACTCACAGTGAACTCCTCTGGAGAACACCCCTGCACCCTTCTCTCCATACCTCCATCATTTTCCCTTCTGCACCTCACCTCTCTCTATTTCCTCCTTCTTCCTGTACATCAGTACTGCAACAGCAGAGGCCCAGGGCAGCTCTACAATACGGCTGCAAATGTGACTGTGACCATGACTGTGATTAGGAGTACCTAATCTACATATACTGTACATATACATGTACATACGCATTTCATTTGCAGCATCTGCATATAAATATAATGGTATATTGATGTATAAATGAATATACATAATATAAATGGGGGATGGTAAATATTATAAAATGGACAAAAAAATGAGTCACTTTTAAACACTGTGTGTTTAAGGCGCTAGTAACTTCAGGCTCCTGCAGATGGTGCTGCACGAGGATGATGGGGCTACAAATACCTGCAGGGTGTGAGTGACGGGATCCATAGATTGGGAAGAGGTGCTACAGTGCAGTGAATGTCTCGTTCCATGTGTGGAAAATGGCTCCAAAGCAGATGTTAATGATTGGCTAAAAGGAGTGATTGAGCATTTGAGTGTGCCAAAGACCATAGTGTGAAGGAAGTAGCTGAATCTGCAGGTGTATGGAAGCGTACGGTCATACGGGTCTACCAGCAGTGAAGTAAAAATCCCAGTCTACAGGGAATTCTCATCGGATTGTGCCAGGGAGGGCATCCACCAAATCTGGCCCATCTTTATAATTCCAAACATTGATGTGCCTACATCCAGAAACTTTTCCAGTACATGCCAAATCTAATCACAGCTGTTATTGGTGCTTGTGGAGGTATTACAGGCTATTAGGTACGTTGCAGTCACAGGTGACTCATTTTTGTGTCCGGTGAGTTTTAATGGTACCTTCTGGCACAATAAAGCAAGCTTTTAATTGTATTCTTCTGCTGGAAAAACTTGTTATTTTTATTTTGTTTTGTTTAGCTGTTTTTCTTTTCCTTCCTCACCGTTAATAAAATAATAAACTCTTGCAGATACTTAAATATCAAAATTAGTCACATACCTGGTAATTATAACCAATAACTGCCACATTTGTGCAGTCCGGCTCTGTTTAGCAGTCATGCACGAAAGACTTTCGATACCACTAATATTATCACTCACTGGAAAAACTGGAAAACTATTGGTTATTACAGAACATAATTTTTTATTTTTTATTTTTTGTTATCGCCCCAGAAATTCCACACCGGTACACCCCTAGTGACTGCGGCTGTGAATAAGATGGCCGCAGCTGTTGCAGTTGAGCATTCTTGCAGATGAAGCTGATCAATCAGCCATTCTGCCAGTGCCCTCTGTTTCTGACCCACTGCATGCCATGCTACCCAGGAAGCATATGGGCATCTTGCCAGGAAACAGGGAAAAGCCCCATCCCCCACTATGCACAGACATACGCATACTGAAACACTCACACACGCACGCAGGCTAGGGCTGTACAAGCTATCGTTTGTTAATCTCTATTGTGATATTGACCTTTGCAATGCTGATAATGCAGATGGCTACAACATGTTTACTAGCCCTCTTACCAACTGCAATTCTCTTTCACTCTGTGTTGTGACCAAAGCTCAAAATTAGTGTTTCCTTGGTGTTTTGAGGAATCAATTAGTTCACATAATCTTGAAACAATCAATTATTTAGGTCAAAACAATGCTGAGTAATGTTTATGGCAAGGCAATGTCAAGTTAGTGACACTCAATGCTCTCACATCTAGTACATAAGAATGTAACTGCAATACTGGTACTTATTGCACAGTAATATCAACAAAAGCAAATCATTTTGATCTTTAATCAGATGCCATTGATTCACCAGTTTTTAATAGACTGCAGCGAATTGAATTTGAATTGCACTCGCAATAAGTTAACAACGTAATCCCACTACAAGTATTTTGTTCATGTCGTGCAGCCAGGTTGAATCCTGGAACTCATTCTGAGCCCAACAAAAGTCATTTTTTGGTTAAAATTAATGGCCGGTCTTTAAAAGAGTCCCTTGGATTCACCAGTTCCAACAGACAAACAGCAGTGGCAATACTTAGCGTTACAATCGCAATACTGGTATTTTGCCCATATCAAGCAGCCCTGATGCACACGGAAAAAAAAAAAAGCTCATCAACTCTCACCACCATCAACTCTCCACCAAAGACAGTTACTGCTGGCTGGACATCCAGCCTGTAGCCCCAGTGGGTCTGGTGCTGGGGAGAGGGAGCGAGAGAGAGTGAGCGAGGGAGGGAGAACAGGAGGGATGGAGGGATGGAAGGATGGAGGGAAGGAGGGAAGGAGGGAGGGGGGACCAGCTGCCCGGGGAGCACACATTACGAGATGGAGCTGGAGATAAGTGCTCTCCCCGGCCCCTTTTTCAGCTGCGTAATTAGCACAGTTCTTATCTGCTGCTCAATTCACATTCACACCAGCCATGAATGGGGAGCACAGACATATGCAGGAGGGGAGAGAACACACACACCCACACACACACACACACACACACACACATACACACATACACAGACATGCACATGAGAGCGCACACAGATGCAAACACACATATATGCCTATACAGGAGTGCACGCAGCACACACATACAGATACATGTTTATTATGAGGACTATTTTTCGAGTCCTCTTTCCACCGATAGGATAATTCTATGTGAGACTTTTGGGAATTAACACACTGCTTTTCTTTCTCTCTCCCACACGCCCCTCCCTTCGCTTCTCAGCTTTGAACTCATTTGAACAAAAACAGTGGTTTGTGCATCAAACTGTAATTTGGTAAAAGAAAGGTATCTGGCACTGTGATCAGTGCAATCAGCAAAAACCCACTGATATTTCCAGATAATTTAGGGCTTTTTAGTCATTTTTTTCTCTCCCCCCCCCTTTTGCCATCAAATGCAATTCTGAAAATCTTCCGCTGCGCACGGAGATATTCGAAACCTTTAATAACGGGCCTCGCCTTGTGCTTCTTTAATTAGTTTTAATAGAGAGAATCAGACGGTAATTTGGTGCACACAAGCCTGTATTCAGCAGAAGGTTGTTCTATGGGTGAGATAATGGCGTGGGCTTTGCCGAGAGCCAGTCAGAGACGGGACAATATAAACACGTTTGTTTAACGTTGAAACACTGTCTGCTGTTCACAAGGCCACAATAAAGCACGCCTATGTCATTATGACAGTAAATTACCTGCCTGCGTACCTGCCTGTCTTCTCTTTTATCTTTCTATCTGAGAGGTAGCAGCCTGTTCGCCTCTGCACTGTGACTGTCTACAAGAGCCGGACCATATTTTGTCAACCGAGGTGATACGTTTGAGTGTATCTGACCACTCGAGGTCATGTCCCAGACACTTGACATGGCTGAGGAAGTGGTCTGCACATTAAAAGTAGTGGTCTGCACATATCTTTAACATGGGCAATTTAGTCTTGACTGGGCAAAGGACTTTCATTTATTACTTGATATCGTCTTGATAGCACTATCAAGTAGGGGTTTAACAATACACTTGGCCCGCAATTCGATTTGACGCGAGTTGATATGATGAACAAAACTGAAGATGACTGTATTTGTGCTGTCGCACAGCTTATTAATGAACATGTTGGTGTGAGCTATTAATTGTATTAATGCCTGACATGAGTTTCTGAAGTTGACTCCCCAGAGTCCGAGCTAACCTAATTAACCCAGAGCTTACCCAGTTTTGAGTAGCTACAGTTCACAGTCATATGATAAAAAAATTATTTATTTCACACAATAAGAGGCATGAGGAAACTCAGAGTCATTTACCGAGGAAACCATTACTGTGGTCAATAATCTCGGATCTGAAAAAGAGAAAGCCGGCTGTTACCTTGTTCCTCTTTTAGGGAGCTGAAGTTACCTTTGTATTCGTCAGCTGCTTCTTCAGATTTTCCAGTCCACCTTAAGACACCCTTGTGCCGTTGAAGGTGGAACGAAAAACTTGAATAAGAAGCTGGCAAAAAAAGAAGCAAATCTCAGCTCCTGTGACGAAAGAGGTCCCTTCCACCATTTCTAATGATTGTTTCTCACATCCCAAATCATGAGGAAAACGAAGTGTTGTGGTGCGGCACGGATAACATCTCTGTGAGCAGAGTGTGTGCTCACGGTGGCGTGTGAGCAGCCCTGGCGCTGTTTAAAGCTGGTAATTAAACAAACTCTCCCTACTCAAACTCAGCCTCAAACCTGCACGCCTCCGTCACAATGTCCCTCAAGCCAATTACAATGAAAAAACACTCGACAGTCGACAGTGGAAGACTCATTCAGAGTCATTGGCCAAGATGTGCTGGAGGTAAGGAACTGATTCTTTTACAACTAACTCCCTATCACTAGTTCACTGGTGCCGGTTGTTTGCAAACTCTGGTCCCCACTCCAACTGCATATGACGCTCATATGAACAGAACGTTCATTGTTTGGATGGAGTATAACAAGGGCTACTTCTGCAACTCAATGCTGAAACTTTAGCCTTGTTATGACAAACCCAATCCAATGATATGTTGCTATTATTTTTTTTTTTTAATAAATCATTTTTGTCTGAATTTCAGAAGAACATGGGTCTAGTTGCTCGGAACATGGGAGACAGGACATACTTGGCTCTTTGAGGCGGCGACCTTGGCAAACATGGCTTGCGACACCTTGGCCCTCTTCATCTCTTGCTGGATCTCGTCGTAGATGGAGGAGTTGATGTTCAAGACGGAGCTCTCTGATTTGCCGGTCCACTCCGACGGCAGCGGAGAGGGCTTCACCTGGGCAGGGACCCGAGACGCCTTCTCAATACAGCATAGAGGGGGCAGCATTTCAGTAACATTTCCAACAGTGAGATCATATCAAAGCAACTGATACTTCTATTGAACAGTCTTGCTGAAATAGGATATGACTGGCACATAAAAAAAAATATTTTTCCAGCAACGGAAAAAAACTCCAGCTGAATAGACAGAACCACTTGGACTAAAATCTTAACGCCATGAACAGATGTTTAGCATGTTTTCCCTTTCTCCTATAGAGAACTGTTTCAGAGAAATTTTCATTTGGCAGCGATAATATCAATTCAGGGATTTATTAAGAATTTTTAGTTTTTTTGGGTTGTGTGTGTCATTTCTGGAAGCAAACTCAAGTGGCACTGACAGCTCAACAGGTGTAAAATGTGTCCTGGTGGAGGAGTCTCTCCAGTCTAATGCGGAGATTCAAAAATATACTTACAGGAGAAATGCCGACTGGAATCCTTGGGTTCCAGTCCTCTGGCCTGATATTGTTACATTCTTCTCTTCTGGGCTGCACACAAATACACACACAGAGAGAGAGAGACGCACATTTTAACAAATTTAACTCCTCTGAACCGTGCGGGTGAAAACACAGTTTAATCAAAACATCTAATCTAATGTTCACAACACTCTAAATTTGAAATGAAGAGCCTCCCTTCTTGAGAAGAATAATCTGCTTAATGTCTCTTTAGAGAACAGGGACTCTGTTGAACATATTGTAACACCTTTCTTCTAATGATTTACGTCTGGAGCAAAGATACTTGCGCAGGAGACTGTGGAAACCTCGCAGACAGAAAGAAAAGAGGAAAAAAAAAAGAAAAAGAAAACACGTCTCACGCTTACCAACAGAACTGGCGAAAATAACGCTGTCAGCAAGTCGTTTCACAGCTATTCTTTCGCAAAAGCCCAAGCGCCAGGGTTGAGCTGTTTTGTGACCGTATCTAATTGTTAAGGACGGAACATGCAAAAACTTGCACGGCGCTGTCTGTCTGACGACCCATTAACGTATGTGGGAGTCATACCTCCACCACCGATTTTTATGACAGCCATAAAAAAAAAAAAAAAAGCTCACGGCACGGTGAGAACTGCCGCCCTGCTGATTTATAGCTCCGGGTCTAGTCAGCGTCAGCCTCCACTGCGTCGCCTGCGTCGGTTGGCATGCGCCACATGCTCTCTCGCCTTACGCGGGCACGGGCTTTGGCGCAGGAATTTCGACAGCCGGAGTAATAACCGCTAATGTAACTCACAATATGGCTGAGATGCATCGAGTATAGATGGCATGAATGCGTGGATAGGTCTTCATGCCAGGCTGAGACCCATTCAGAATGATTTAGTGTGTGAGATGTCTGCATGTTTCCTAGCCCATGCATTCGCGCGGCTACTCTTTTACATAATCGCCTGCACTCGCGCGCCGGTTCTGTAAACCTTGTACAGTTTTTTGATGCTATTTGTACGCTCCTTTTTTCGTTGCTGCTGCAACTCTACAATTTGGATTCTTCTCTTCTATCTCAACTGTGTCTATAAATAGGCTGTAGTGGAATCTTGACTGTTTTAAGGCCGTGCACGCCTGAAGAATCAAAGAATCAAGAGCAGTCGCTGAACTAACCAAGTCGGAGTAGCATCTGATGATGGGATCTGAACTGGAAAGCAGCATCTGGTTCACTCCTACACTCTGGTTCTAGCGTGCACAAACACACACACACACACACACATACACACACAGAAGCAAACACACACTTGAGCGAACAGCAATGGCATTTCAGCCCTCGCTATTGTGCAAGTCTCAGTGTGTGTGTGAATGAGCAGGAGAGGGGCTTTATCCTGAATAAAAAGCCCTGGCTCAGCCCAAGCAGCATAGAGGGGCTTTGTGTCCACTACGACACACTCAAGTGCACTTGAAGGAGTTTGCAGAGGAGAAGTTGTCACATACTTTTCTGACTGTTATTTGGGGGGCTGTTAAGGGCACGAAAGCCTAACTTCTAGCTCTACATGTGGGGTTCCTGATAGTGGTGGGAGGATGTAATATAATTCAACATCACAATATTTTCTAACTATATCTCAGCATCGTGGTATTTGATTACATATACTATTCCATTAATAAGGTTAATCCTTCCTGAGCAACATGTAAAGCCTTACAGGCCTGACAAGCTTGTTTGGATGGGAGAGTATTGCTTTGGTGTCTTAAGAATGATGCCTAAGGGAAATGTAAGCAGGGTAAATGTTAACCGGACATAAACCATAAAAGAAAGATCTTAAGAGAAGCTTTGTTTCTTGCTTGTCTTGTAATTTGAAGAATTTCTCCAGGTGCCTCCAGCAAATGATGCGCTTTGCAGTTACACTTGAAGTGCCAAAACACAAAGAGAACTATTTGACAACATCAGACACTGCTATTTTATACAAATTCAAGTTTTACGACTTGATTGTCCATGTTTGGGACAGCCTAGGAGGGCGGCGGGGTGTTTTCTTACCTGGACAGGGCGTGTTGGGGGCGTGCTGATTAGAGGAGCAGGGCCCATGGCAGAAGCTGCTGTTAAACTCCTCTCTCTCTCTTCCTGGTAGATGCGGTCTCGCTCAGCCTCTGGAAGCTGCAGGAAGTTCTGCATGGCCCTTAGGTTGACCAGAAGAGACTGAGATGCTGTTTTAGGATCTTCCTCTTTTCTCAAGATCTCTGAGAGAAGTCCCTGAGAGACAGAGAAAGTAAGAGAGGTGAGGGAAGTGGGGGGGGCGGGGGGTGACAAAGAGATAGAAAGAAAATGAAAGAGAGACCTGAATAAATAAGCAGATAGGCCGCATTTGTACCGCGTACACTTCCATCTGCACGATAAATCCAACGATTATTAATTCATATAAGAGCAGAGTGACCCCTCATGATGCTCCCTCCACCTGGGGACGGTCCAGTGCTGCCCTTTCTAACTTCCCCAGACTTTCAAAAGCCTCCCTCTTATCCTCTTCATCTCCGCCATAATCAAAAAAGGCCACCAAACCCACATGAGCTTTCTCAGTTGGAGACGCCGTGACATGTCACCACAAGTACTCTTCATTAAACTGCCGCAGAAGAATGTACAATAAATATTACAAGAGCTCTCCAAAACAAAAAAAGGCATGTCGCAAATTCTTTATAGTGTAGATAAATGGGAAAGGCTGCCAATTTGCGCAAGGAAAAAAAAATAAAACACACACGACCCTCCATTCACGCTCCTACTTTCCAATAGATTCTTATCACTTTCACACGACTTCAAAGCCATGGGGAGTTATAATGAGCCTCAGAGTAAACCTTCCCCGAAAACTAGGCAGAACATCTTCAGACATTATCTCCACGGCTGGCTCCAGAAAAAAAAAAAAAAACAAAACTTGTGAGCATGGTGCAGCGGCAGTCCGTGACCAGGCTCCCCATGCGCTGGCGAACTGCCAGGTACATCTCTCTCTCTCGCTCACCTGATGACGGTAAACAGTTGTCATGGCACCATGTCTCTACAGGACTCGAAAGCTTATGCTAACGGCAAAGCGGCAAACGCTTGTGTGAAGCGACAAAGTAGGGGAGAAAAAAAAAAAAGAACGAGTGGGAGTGGAAGACAGTGAAGAAATGAAGTAGAGGTTCTTCCACTTTTCTGCAAAACTGAGGAGCACAGTACGGTGAGTCTCCTGGCCGTAGCTTTCCGAATACCTCTCTTTCTGTCCCCTGTTTTCCGTGACAACAGTCTACCCTTGTCTGTTTATTCCCACAACAAACATCAAGCTCCCCATCTCGGAGAGAGCATTCCATTGTTGCTGTGTTACCAGAGCTGAGTGATTAGCGCAATATAGCCTACGTGTAGTGACACGTATCAGGCAAACATGCCATAGCTGATGTATGGCATTGGGGTGGTAAGGAATGATTCAGCTTTTTCACAGTCAACAAAATAGTTTCATGGCCAATGACAGAGAAACCTATTCTTAATTTGCCCTTAGTATGTATGTACCAGCAAACGTATTTGTGCTGAGACCCAAAGAAATGAAATGCAGTCAATCTTTTCCTTAAGCAGAAGTGAGATTGGCTAATTTAGCGAAAGTTATGAATCTCCTTCTGCACTCGCCCTATAAGAAATTCTTGTTCATTCTGATTTTGGATTAGTTAAAATATGAATGCACTGAATTTGCACGATTAATCCAATTATGCATAGTTGTCATACAGTATGACAATCGAAAAACAAAACTGTGATTTAATAACATTTGAACCATCAACGGGCAACTCGGGGGATTGGAGATTCATCCATCAGTACCTGCGTCCTGTTGAAGGCCACACGGGCAAACACAGCCTGGGAAATGCCGGCCCTCTTCAGTTCGTCCCTCACCCACTGGTAGATTTCGGATGACACCTCTGCATTGGAGGACACTTGCGAGTCCAGGGGCTTGTTGAGTGCGCGGCTGACGGGCGGGTGGTTCAGGTACTGCTGGTTGAGGGACTGCTGGGCAAGGAGCCGGTTAACGGCGTACTGCTGGTTCAGGATCTGTGCCATGACGATCTGCTGGTTGACCAGCTGGGGGCTGATAGGGGTGGACACCAGGCCGGGATGCAAACCGGGCAGTTGGGCGCGGCCTGAGGCCTGACCGTTGTGTGGCAGGGGCACAGGGGACGGCGGCTGCTCTGCTGTGCTGCCGGGGATGGGCTGCTGACTGAAGCTCAGGTGGTTAGTGCCGGGTGGGGAAAGGTCCGATAAACCGTCCATTTCAGCTAAAATACATGGAGACACAGAGAAAGAGAGAGAGAGAGAGAGAGAAAGGGTGAGATGTGTTAATGCTAAAGCAAGATGTGTTAATGCTAACAGTTCAGACTGTGCAACTGAGCAGAGAGGAGCATAAAATCAATGGCTGCAGGGAATGTCTTTAGTCAATTAGCAGTTACTTAAACCCTTAAACTCTAAGGGACTGTATGTTGAGGGCTCGGGTAAGCTTGATTGCTTGAATTAAAAAAAAAAAAAAACATCTTCACTTAAAATTGACCTTATCAATGTAATATATGTACGATGATAATGCATATCTTAAATTATCCAATTGCCCTGACATACTGTAAGAAACACAGGCTGTTAGACATGATCGTTCCCGGTATATTCCCGGTTTATCTTTTTCCAGCAGAGCCCTCTGGAATCACCAAAAGACAACATGTGGTTTCTAATTATTCAGTTAAGTCATTTTATCACTGTTGCATATTACTGTAACATATTTGTTCCAAATCAGTTAGCGAATAGTAAGTCCCAATATTAATATGCAATTCTATTATTGATATTAATAAGTGAATGATGATAAAAACACTCATGTGTAAAATAACTGTGTGATCAAAATGACAAGCAAAGTCATATACTGGATTGTAACCTGCAGAAGATTTATCCTATCAGCAAACGGCACAGATGTGTGATTAAAGGACGACACAGCGAAGAGAGAAAACACAGAACACTGTAAAACCAAGTAACTTGATACTTCAGACTCACTTCAACAATACACACTAAATCCGCTATGCAGGACCACCCCAGCCAGGAGCTAAAGGGGCTCGGTGCGTGACCTGCATCTACACGAGTTGGCAGCTTCCGAAATTAGTTTATAATGTCCATGGCCCAATCATGTGAGCAATAACAACAAGCCAGTGTGGCCTGCCATCTATAGCGGTGGGTGGGGGAGCACTCACATGTGTACGGCCAGCCGCTGGTGCATTTGAATCGCTCTTTATGCTCTTAATTTTCAAACAAGGTACGCAAGCTGGCCAATATGAAATTTCGGGAAAACCTAAATATAGCTGGAGTCGGAGGCGCTCGGATCCCACAGCCGAGCCCTCTCGCTTAGGCTAGCCCTGACAGGACCAGGAGAATAAGGCAGCTATTTGATGCTGTTGATGGTATTTACTGTTCAAAATATTGCAGCCCTTTTTAATTGACGAGTGCGAGGCCGCGAAACAACAGGCTGGAAAATCCGAAAATGAAAAGGTCTGTTGTGCGCACGGAGATTTAAGTAGGGACCGGAGCGTTATGGCTCCTTCAAACGTTCGGGGCGTATTACTTTAAAAGGATTTGTTTAAATAAGGAGAAATTAAAACGATCGACACCTACAAGTGCAGGGATTGCACCACTGCAACTCAATAATTTTCCAACACCCCCCCCCACCCCCCACCCCCCATTTTGGGCAAACGTGTATTATGGCAACTCATCAAAATATAAATGTTTCAATAGGAGATAAAAGAAACAGATTAAGAACATGGAATCTCTCCAGAAATACATACAATAATCACAAGAACACAAGCATGTGTCTTTACTGACAGCCAGCACAAAGGAAGCCATGGCTGTTCCTTTCAGTATCGGCAGAAAGTGCGGGGGGGGCTCAATAATAATCAAAGCTTTCTCATAATCCTCCTCATTTCGGCAGTCTGATGCTACGGTGCGCATTTCGGTTCCCTTTTTTACCATACAAAACTGCTGGGGGGCACGCACACACACACACACACACACACACACACACACACAGCTTTTCCATGCAAATTGAAAGACGCAAGAGAAAAAGTGTTTGCAGGCCACGCTGTAGCAGTGAGCAGCAGACACACAACGAGAGTTCCTTCTGTGGAATCTGGCACCGAGCGAGCCGGGATTAGCAGTACAATAGTAGAGGGGGATGTGGGCTGGTAGAGAGAGAGAGAGACGGGGAGAAAGGGAAAGAGAGAGGGAGAGAGAGAGAGAGGCCTTGGTGTATCTCTGAGAGAACAGCAGGACTCCAGCCCACTCCACGGCTGCACAGTCGGACAACACATTCACACATGCAGACACACACTCACGCACACACACCTCCCTGCACTCCACAGGAGTGGCTCCTTAAAGTGACCTGCCTCTCACTGTCCTCTCACAGAAACCCCACAACATAAGAGGCTAAAATACGGCAGTTCTGGTCCTGGATGAGCTCAGTCCAGCACAGTTTGGTGATTTCCCTGCTCTACTTGACGTTTAAAGCCCTCATAACAATTCTCTACATGACTCATACGTATGTCATATCCATCACTCGACTTGGGATAAACACTACACAACTTTTAGGCTGTTGCCAAACCAAAGTCGTGTGAGCATGCTCTCTCGCTACTAAGACAAGCGGATAAACCCAATGTGGAGCAGCTTGCTGCGGCTCCTGCTGATTTCGTCGCTGTTTGCGCTGAAGGAAACATGCAAGGTCGAGGTGGTGGATGTAGGATGTGACCAGCAGATGTGTTATGTTTTTGATGTGTGCACACTCGACTGTGCTTCCACCTTAAAAGCAATTCATTAAACAGGGCTGCCAAACACGTGAACATCTGTTTGGCATTTTTATTTCCTTATTTGCTGTATTTATGTCGCTATCCTCAAAAAAAAATCACACATGAATATACTCCGAAAGGGTGAAACTAGACCGGGAGGCAAAACGGAGCACACTCCTTGATTTTCACGGCCAACTACAGCTGAATCATATCTAATTGTGATTTTTCAAATTTTTTGCGACTACAGTTTCTGATTATTTTCCGTTCATTAATGTTCATTTTTTAGCCAAGAAGACAAGGAGATCCACTTTTTCTGGCTTGAGGATTGATCCATCCATACAGTGTGCCACACTGCCAGTAAGTTGTGGTTGTAAGGTCACAACACACACAGGTTTGGTTGGATCTGTTATTTTAAGTTTGGTGATACTACGTTAAATGTCCCCACTTATAACCTTTAATTGACGTTGTTCATAAAGTAATCTACAGCTAAAAATGCAGCTCTAGAAAATGTAAAAATTGTGAATTCTCTGCAATTGCAATTTCTATTTAACAACAATTCATCTGTCAGCCCTAACTCCAAAAACCCCTGACTGGAGCCAATCAGCCCAGACATGGAGAGGCTGAGAATCAGGGCTAAAGTCAGGGTAAAAATGGTGTAGTGTGACTCCGGTTTAACTAATTGCAGAGATGAGTATTTGTATGAGCGGGACCAGTACTGATCTATTCATGCTCCGCCCACAAATATGTTCTCCTGTATTTACAAGGTTGGACAAGCTCACTGGCAAAAATCACATTTAAGCTGACGAGAAACTGCAGCACAGGGTCAGAATAAAGAAATGTAGAGCTCATTATTCATTACAAGTGATGTTGATTAGGATAAACGGAACAGGCTGTTAAGATGACTACATGTTTAGGTGTCGTATAAAGCTAATGTTAGTATGGTGGCAAATCTGTGGTAGCTTCCACAAGCCTGTCATTCAACTGGCTGCAACACAGTCCAGCGCAGTGTAGAAAATGGAAACCCCCCGACTAAACTCTTTCTGAAAGGAACTTCTGCCAACTTTCTGTAAAGCTTGTCCAACCAACAGTTGCTATGAATGAACACGTGTGGGCAGAGCACATCTGATGACCTCTGTTCTAGATTGGAGCAATGTCCACGCAGTGGCCAGATGCGTTCGCGCATTTTGCTGTTTTTGCTGACTGTGCGCTACAGCACGCAGCGTTATACTGCACTGAGGCATCCCCACGTGTGCTGAGGTACAAAAGACCAGGGCGAACGGCTCACGTGCCCCGCGAGCATCAAAAGAACCCCTCCCGCTCTCATGAATATTAAGTTCCAAGGAGGGTTGCCGTGGGCAACAGCCGGCTGGTGGGGTGTGCGGTGCTGTGGCCCCGAATGTGTCACGTGACCTACCTACTGTGGTGGCACGTGGGCTGTCGTGGAGGACGCACGTCCCCAGGTAGCCCTCCAGCTGGGAGGGTTGGCGCATGACTGCGCGGGCACACACATACACACACACACACATACACAGGTGTGGAGAGAGATAGAGAGTGTTAGTGGGATGGCACATGCACGTGTGCTCAAGGGGGGGCAGGGGGGTTGGGGGGCAGATGTTACAAAGAGTGTCACGGTAGGAGCCTAAATACACCGGTGTGACTTACCTCGTGTGTGCTTTGTCAGTGTGATGAACGCTATGGGCACTACAATTTAATACTTTTCATAGTTTAATATATGTGCCTTGTGTATCGCAACTTCTAAACAAATCCTGACTCTCAGGCCTTACAATTACTCAACTAGATTCTTGTATATGTTTTTGTGTATCAACGCTGCCCAAGGAAAAGCAAGTATCTCCTAAACACTCACTTTACAGGACAGGACACTTTTGAAGCACTTCTGCTGGTTCAATTACCATGAAATTTAAAAAATCAACAATAATGGAGATGTTCTTGTTTGGGCAGCGATGATAATACAGATACGTATACACTTACCTGTGGAACATAAACCATAGAAACAATATATCAAGCTCTTGGATGTCTACATTGTCTACATGTTTAAAACTGAGCGTGAGCATTATGGAATACGACTGAAATATACTGTAGCTGATTTAAGCTTCCCAAAATCGATCCACCCCTATAATACACACCTACTGACTCTACTGGTTTGCATCTTGTAAATGAAACTTCTGAACATTCTGAACACTGAGCACTGGAATGGCATCTACAGAGACGCAACATTACTGTTTCCTCGTACTGGCCATTTGCTGTAATCTAACCAATGCGCAAGCACACAGATACTCCTAAGCATCTATTAGATCATTATTATGGAGCGGGCTCACGACAGCAGTTCGAATACTTTGGCTTTTTGCTTAGAGGTAGTTTATTATATGCAGAAATTGATTACCAGCATTACAGCCTCCAACCTGACCTCCTGTTTTATATATATTTATCATGTTTAAATGGGACATTAATTAAGGTTGCACTGGTCATTAGTTTTGTGTGATATCATGTATAAGCTGTTTATTTCTAATATCTACAATTAACAGAGGAAACAGAGATACCTCCGTTGAAGAAGACATCATTAGAAGGAACAATTCCTGTGATTTTTTCGAGCACCGTAATTACTGGAATGCTGGTGTGCGGCCTTGGTTTCCGAGTGAGAAACAAGGCCTTGAAACGCAGGGAAATTAACCATAAGGTCATCGGAGGGGGTCATATTTGCATCGAACTGTTAGCTAGCTTACGGTAATGGGTCTACACTGCCTTCAAGACTTAAGTCGCATGCAGTCTGCTAGAGTCAGGATTTGGCACAAAGCTTAAGCGAAAGAGGGTGGATGACGAATGGTTTAAGCACTCTTAAGTCAGGATCTGGCCTTAAATAAACAGAGCTAGTGAACATCTATTTTTCTTTTTAGTCCTTTTTAACTGTCTCATCCAAAAAAGTTGATGACTTGTAACGAAATCTGAGCAATCAAAAAAAAAAACATTAAAGAGCAAAAAAATAAACAGAAACCAAAAAAAAAAAAAAAAATTTCTATTTGAACTCATTATTCAAGTCATTTAAAATCAACATGTGCACAGAAAAAACATACTACATGCACATCCTATAACAGCAGGTGTAATGGGACAAACAATGGAGTAACACAATGCTGTCCTCGATTTGCTTACCCATCATATCTTTTGTCTTCTTGAAATGTTTATACCAACGTCCAAATTCCTGACACTTCGCCGCAGACACATTTGCATAGTAAGTACTGTTCACAATGGAGGATATCATGCTCTGGAGGAGAGAGAGAGAAAAAAAAAGAGGGAGGGAGAGAGAGAGAGAGATAGAGGGAGAACAGCATAAAACAGTGTTGAGTTTCAGCTAGAAATCACCTTATTATTTCCATAACGTTACATGCAGTAATACCGTATAACGCATGCTACATTTTGGTGCAGAAGTTGACACAAATTTGTGCACAAATTTGCCATCTCTATACAGAGAACTTGGTCAGATAACCAAAACAGCACACGTCCCTTTATACCAAATGGCCCAGAGTTTGAGAGACAGTCTGCCACGTAAGATGAGCTTCAGTGAGAGATCGAAAAAACACACCAGCCTTGTATACAGGAAGATTTACTATCCAGATAGCTAAACAGATGATGCATTGGGGATTTCTTCCCTACACTAATGCAAGTCGCAGTCGCAATCTGCTGTAAAAGCCGGTGGAGTTGGAAAGAAGGGCCACGCAGAGACAAAACTCCTCCTGCCTCCTTCACTGCTCGGTTCAGCCTTCATTTCTATTGCTTTTCATTTTGATGCTTCCCCCACAAACAAGCCCTGATTCCGTGTCATCAGGCCCAACGCTTAACACTTTAGTAGCCCGGGGGCGAAGTCACACGCACAAGAAAACTCTTCGGATTCTTATAAATATTCAAAAGGTGAAAACATCTGTTTTAAAATTACAGGTGAGCCGCCGTTTGTATAATATGCGCGCTCGGGGACAACAAGTGCGGACAACTGCAGTTTTAGCCGTTATCTTTTCCAACAGCGCTTTTTCAGGACCGTATACTGGCCTTGCTGCTGTCATTTCATAATCTTCCATTTTATCTTCCATATTATTTATTTATTTCTTTTTAACACCATTCGAAAACAGCTGCTGCCATTTCATGATGACAGGACCGACGGACAAGGTCCAAAATGACTTGTTACTTCTTGTATAAAGCCACCGTATCTGGAAAGACAAGTTTTTGAGCACAGGCCACAGCAAAACCTCAAAGCGAACCAGGAATCAACTAAGAACATAGTTTAAAGACATGCTGTTGTCTTGTACAGTGTGCTGGGTGGTGAGTTTCACATGGAGCAGGAGACAGCGGGTTAACAGCTCAGCAAAGGCCAAGGCTGTGTATGCTTGAGAGGGACAATTAACCTTTATTGCGAGTGCGCGTGCAGCTGGAGAGATGAAGAGTACGGTTGAAAAGCACAGGCGAAATGAAAGAGGGAACCTTCTGCAAAAACTAGAGGTGCACCATACACTTTCAGAAAGCATCATGCAGCAAACACAATAACGTGCAACTTTGTTTATACGCTCTTTACCTGTAGACGGCACTCTGGGTTCAATTAACTCTTTGCTATGAAACAGAAAAAGGCTAGCTCGGCTGGCTGGCTCCCATTATTTACATTACAAAACTGAAAACCAGATTGATAAACATAAAAACAACTACTTGTCCAGCGGCTGACTGCACCAAAAACAGTGCAACTCTCGTGGCCTGACATGGTGGCCTGCTTGCCACCCCTATGCTCAGGAGAACAACTTGTTTCTTAAAGTTATCAGATATCCTTATCTTTCATCTCCAAAACTGATCAACGCCCAGTTTGCCCCACCAGATCAACAAGAATCTGCCAGGAGTCTGACGTCATCGGCACCGCATGCTGATAAGAAATGAGACTGAAGAGAACAAATTAAGATTTATACTAAAACTGATTGAAAAAGGTGTATGAATCATTACAGTAAAAATGCTCTGCATCCTTCATTGGGGTGACAGCAGCGTGCCTGTTGTGTCGGCCGCTGTAAACGCATCCATCTCTCCGAACGCAGAGGCTGGCAGAAGCCGCTTTTGACACAGATGTTAGGATAAATATCGTTCATTAATCACCCGTCTCGCACGCAGCACCGCGCCCCGTCTCCCAGAGAGACGCCCGCCGAGAGACGAACAGAGGCGGGCGGAAACTTTGGGCGGGCCGGCAGCCGCCTTCAACAGGTAAACTGGGATGAGCCCGGGCCCCTTTAAATGATAAACATCTGCAGGCCTTATCACAGTGCCCAGGAAGTCTCGCTGCAGTGCTATCACAGCGATCTGCTCGGCTTTCCGTCATGGGAGCGGAGCACGAAAACGGCCAGCGCTGCTGCTTTCTGCCATCGCTTTCCATTCTCTCTCTGTCTCTTTCTCAACCTCTCTCACTCAGCTCCCGCTCCTTCTGTGTAACTGTCACTCTTTCTCAATCTCTCTCATTCACTGTCTTTCTCTCAATCGCATACTCTATATGTAACTCACTCTGTCTCCATGTAACTCTCTCACAATTTCTCTCACCCTCTCTCTCTCTCTCTCTACTACTACTAGCATTACCATAAGCCTACTCCATTGTGTGGGAGGCCTGGGTTATTCCCCCTTCAACACATCTTAATTATAGCTTCTTTCCAACACCAACAAGCGTGTAACGTGTTTGTGTGTGGTAAAGGGCAGCTGTAGCCGCAGTACTTTAAGCAAGTGCTTCCCAACTCTGCTCCTGGAGTATGCCCATGCCCCGCACAATTTACTGTTTACCACCTCTTAAACCCCCACTTCAACTCAGGATGGATTCCTTATTAAAGGAACACGGCAGCAATTTTTTAACCTAATCTGTACCTGTCTGTATTATCTGTATTGTACTGCCAATTACAATCACTTCAATACTTTTCCCTGCACTCACACAAAAGAGAAAACCCACTGACTGAAGTTCCATCCCACTACCGGACACCAGAGAAACACGGTACAAAAAAACCTGATGATCGGTCACCCGCGATCATCAGACGAAGCCTCGGGCCACCACACTATGAAGGTAAAACAGCCATATCTCCAGAACTATACAGATCTACAGCTTTTACGTAGGACATCCACGATGATTCGACATGAAATGCTAGAACGTACAGAAGTCAGAATCGCTCACAGTGGTGGTGATAGGAACCACATGTCCAAAGCGTTTTGATGCCTCTAAAGGCTCCACCACAGAAATGTGTTACACTGATACAATGCTCACAAATGCACTGCCTGCTGTCTGGGACCTTGTTTTGCAGTAGTTTGGAAAAGGCTTTGGCCTAAAACTGTTCCTAAAACTGTAATCATGGCGAAATTACACCCAGGGCAAAACAGACCCAATGAAAAGCTTTCAGATTTACCACTATTTCATTACCACCATCAACATTACATACAAACACTCACGTGTAGACTCACTAGAGGTTTTGCAGACTATATCCTGATGCTGGGGACATCGTGAGCCCTGGTTCCTATTAACACCACCAAAGTGTTGAAATTCTCGAAAATAACTGTCATTACTTTATTAATTGTTGAAATACGCCATATTTCAGAAAATCTGCAAAATACTCCTTCAATGAAGGAATTCTAAAATAACCCCTGTTTCACGTCAACCTTTAATGATGGAGTTTAGCACCTAGCCAGTGGATTCTACTGTAAACAGGTGACATGATGCTGTTTGCGGTGATTAACCATATAGACACACATGCGGCAGATAGAGACTAGGCCGAATAACACCAGATAATGTCTTTAATCACCTGACTAGCTCCCTTAGAGCAGGGCAAAAACATTCAAATAAGCTAGGCAAAGTGCTATAGGACCAGGTAGCGAACCACTGCTTTAGCCTGTGACAGCTCCAGAGAGACTGCCCTACAGAGACATCACTGCAATGACTGGATGGCTATCTGCTACCGTGCAGCTTACCAGCTGCTCTCTGGGTACTTAGTTCTTTTGTCCTCGTGCCGTGAGGCTGCACGGGGGTTACGCACCGTCACAGAGAAAGACACACACACACACACACACATGTTGAAAGACCTGTCATGAGCAGGAGTGGTCGGAGTGTTTAGCACCGCAGACCTGTACGGCAAACGATTTACGGGCACTCTTTAACGTTACACGAGAAATCCATCTCCGTGCGGCACAACGATAATCTACTGGGAACAATAACCACGCTCCAAACGTTCTCTCTCTCTCTCCCTCCTGCTCTCTCTCTCTCTCTTGTTCCCTTTTTTCCTAAGGAGTCTCTTCAGGGCATTTGGAGGCCAGACGCACAAAGACTGACTTCGGCTGCGGGGGGAATAAAACCTAAATGCTCGACAAGGCCGTGGACAAAAGCGCTATTTTCAGGACCCTCTTTCTGTAACACCACACGCACCCCCCCCAAAAAAAAGCGAGCTTCGCTGTGGGGTAATTCTCCACATACTCTGTTTGTTAACCTTTCTCTTTCTGTGTGAGGATTACCGTCTTGAATATCAAGAACAAGTTAATCCTATAAAAGTTGCCAATCATGCTTTCGCCCTCTGCAAAAGCCCTGTTGTGCCCCTCTCTCCTGGCTCCTCAGTTGTGGGGAGAGGGGGCGGGGGAGCTCTGCGGTCTCTCACCTGACCAAACAGCATCTCTAACCGGCATTAAAACACAGCTGTCTACCTTACAGCAAAAAGCCCACACACGCCATCAATTCTATTAAGTGACTAGTGATACGGGGTATGGATTTTAGATTGGGTTACGGGCTGAATACGCAGCAGCTACGAGCAAAGAAGCACCTCTGAAAGTAGAATTCAAGGATTCTGACTAAATAGATTGTCACTGCCAGCTGCTTGTGAACATTTCATGAGATAGGGACCAATTTACCTGATCCAAAATTACTTCACATTAAATCTTGTTACATGAAAGTATATTAAAGGAGTTGTCTTTTCTTCTATAGTTTCTAAGACAGTACAACGCACACACACACATTTATATATATATGTATATAACAGCCTATATAATTATACATAAACCACAGGCCTCCCCTTTAAAAACTGTAGTCGCCTCCTCATCTGATGCTCTCTGCGTGTATGTGGATAAGTAAGAGCGTGCTGACGGTGTGCGCTTCATTATTAAGACCCGCTCGCGTATGGAGGGCAATCAGAGCCAAGCAGCACTTTGATATTAGCTTACCATACTCAGGTAGCCCTGTAGATACACTCTCATAAACCTACACCTACACAAGCATAGCCAAGAGGACACATACATAAACATGCAGGTAGAAAAATGACTGCCCTCGCCAGCGATGGGATACAAAGCATGCTCTTCTTCAATAAAATATTTAAACAGTTCCACAACGTTAAAAAAACAAAAACACAGAAGGGTGAGTAAAAGAAGTACTTGCAGAAAATATAGAAGACAAGTGGGAGCCATATAAAAAGCATGCTGCCTGAAATGCATAACAAAGATTCTTCCTGTCCCTCCATTGTTTTCACAACAATAACTTACATTCATCACCACTATAACCGCCACAGCAGGGGGAGGGGACGTGCATTAATCTAGGAGGATAGAAATGGCCATTGATTTAAATTTCCGTGGCAATTTCTGCCCGTTTCCAGTCTATCAGACTCTGGGCGTTTGAAAAAAGGGACGCTGCAGAGTTGGCATATAGACGGCAGTGGGATTGGAGGGGGGGATGCGGAAGGTTCCAGCACCTGTGACAAGGGACATTCTTTAGCCAGAGAGCTCTGGTTCATGTCTTTGAGTAACTCCTTGAGGGCGTTTCTTACTGTCGAGTGGGTCCACTGCTCTGGAGGCAAGTCTTCCAGTTTAGGACAACTGCAGGGACAGATAGATAGAGAGAGGGAGGGAGGGAGGGAGAGAGAGAGAGAGAGAGAGTCAGTGAGCGAATGAGACAAAGGGAGTCAAAAAGAGAGAGATGGTGAGTAAAAGAGATAGAGAGCCAGAAAGAGAACGAGAGAGTGAGAGGCAAATATGGTGAGTAAAAGATTTAAAGAGAGCCAGAAAGAGAGAGACAGCGAAAGAGAGAGAGAGAGAGAGAGAGAGAGAGAGAGAGAGAG
>CM067497.1:22299917-22318737 GCA_034552555.1 Semaprochilodus insignis
TCTCTCTCTCTCTCCCTCTCTCTCTCTCTCTCTCTCTCTCTCTCTCTTTCTCTCTCTCTCCTGATTGTTCTGATTAGTTAATTACTTTATACAACACATCTGCTGTATTGATGCATGAATTATACATCAGCTGCATGTGGCGACTATTATTTCATGTTACTTCTACCTTCCCGGCTCGATGTGCTTGGTAAACCAATTTAAGGTGTTGCAGACTACATTTAGCTGCAGATATATAAAAAATATATGAAAATAAAACATACAAAGGTACTGTATTAAAAAGATATGTGCATATGGTTAATAAAAGCCAGCCTCGCTGCCAGGGAGTGAACGGCAGCGTCGCAGCTGTGCTATATGCATCTTTTATAAAGCCTATTGAATGGGATTCAACCAAAACAATATTACGCGAGATATATCAAATGCAGAGCAGAATCAAGGACGCTTGCAAATCTCTAAACAGCTGCATCCAAAATGAAGTGCAGCAACATTAGCCTTTCATTACTGTATCCATACAGTAGCACGGAGCTAAAGGCGACACAGAGGAGAGCTAAAGGAGGGAGAAGAAAGGTGGAAATTGCTGTTGAAAATACCTACCCTGTGTGTATATAGCTTCTGCAAACGCAAACATACACACACACACGCCCAGAAACAAGCACACACACACACATACACACACAAAAAGAATAGCAGCAGGAACACCTTAACATGCTGAACAGCCGCAGACCCTCTGGGGAGGAGAGGGAAAGCGAGGGATATAGAGAGAAAGACAGAAGGGAGAGAGAGACAGAGAGACAGAGAGAGAGGCAGAGAGAGAAAGAGAGAGAGAGAGAGAGAGAGAGAGAGAGAGAGAGAGAGAAAAGAAGGGCTAGCATGTTAGAAATAGGGCCTGCATGCTAGAAATAAACACAACCGTCTGTGTCCCAGCCAGTATGGGCATAAGCGAAGTACAAAGGGGGAGCTGCTGGCTATGTATGTTTATGTGTTTATGTATGTATGTGTGTGTGTGTGTGTGTGTGTGTGTGTGTGTGTGTGTGTGTGTGTAAAAGAGAGAGAGAAAGAAAGAGAAAGAGAGCAAACATCTCTATAAAAAGGGGTTGTGGCTCGATGGAACTGTGGGTAATCGATGCCGCAGCACACAAACACACCTGTGCAGTTGGATCTTCAGTGTGATCACATGGTACACGTCCTGCAACATGTCAGCCACTGTGGCATCGGGGGCGTCCGTCACGTAAGAAAGAGGGACAGGGTTCCATTTACCCACCTGAATCATACCTGAAACGATACAACACACATGAACAGCTAACTCACAGCTTTAGTGATACTGATAGACACAAGAATAAGTTAAATGCAAAGCCTATCATTTGCTGAGTGCTTTAGATTGCACTGAAGGAGCTGAAACAGTTTACACACAACTAAATACTAGGGATCCACGACTGGAATTGCCAACACTGGCTCCGGTAGATTTTTACTCCAGACGCACCGTAATCAGCCTTTTTATTATTTTTACTTCAACCAATCTGTGTTGCTGTTTTATGACGTAAATAATGTGCTGTATAATTGTGCTGTATTTGAATGCGGCTGTTTCACCCACACCAACATGTCATAGCATCATTATGTCTTGCTCATCGAGCTAAATAGTGGATCAGCTGCCTCTTACTTTTTTCTGTTTACCGCTGTTCAAATGCAGTTCTTAGTTTTAAATTTTTAAAAGCTAGTTTAGTAAATAACAAGTAACATTATTTACATTTCTGGCTAATAAAATGTACTGCTGATAGTGCGTTCACTTACCCCAGGGTAAGCTTAGGGTTAAAATCATGAAAAGAAGAAATCCGAAATAAAGAGCCTAAAATATTCAGAAACGGAACTGACAAATCCAGAGTCAGCGCATTTTCTGATATTCACAATGTGACGGGAAGTTTCAGTGCAATTTTAAAAGAAGAAGGTCTGTGAGAAACGCCTTTAGCACAGACTACCAGCACCAGTACTTACGATACTGTGATATATTTGGCAAATATCGTGACCCTGCATTTGATCAATACCAACCAGCAGCTCAACCTAAACCAGGCCATCTGGAACAGACCCATCTGCATTTCACCCATAAAAAAAACACTACATAGCGCTTGACTCGCATTAGTCCAGATAGTATCAACTATGAAAATCACTACCGACTACTAAGCCATAAGCATACATTATCAGATGTGTCTCTGCCTCACTCTGAAAGTGAGTCATGTTCAACAGCTCAGTGCGAACTAATAAAAAAAAAAAAAGAAGCTCATCAGGCAGACGGACAGAAAACACAGCAGTACATGACGGACAGCCTGTAAGGAATAACGGGCCGTGGGCCATGGCGCCTAAAATAGCCCTGGCTCCATAAAGAGAGCAATTAATGGTGGAGGGGGCCACCTCCACGCTGCTGCCCTATTGAGAGGAGTGTGATTACTGTACGGAGCGGGGGAGGAGGGCGCACACCTGGCTGTTCCGTTTCGATCTGACCTCCGTTGACCTCGACCGGATCAGCCCAGACGCGGGAGATAGGAGGTATCAGCATAAACGCTCTAAAAAAACCCCGGTTAAATTTCGTCCCTCAGAGGGAGACTAAATAATTTTGCTCATTTTTCACACGGTCTGTTCAACTCTGGTATCATTTGCAGTTACTTCTAAAAGACACAAACCCTTTAAAAGACAGAAAAGCCAACTATACAGAAATTAGGTACTTGAAAATGTGGTACAAAACGTATGTATTTAAAGTATAGAGATCGATTGCACTTTTGCTGGGGTTTATTTTTACGATCATGATCAAAAGCCAAATATTTGGACACAATAAACGGTGTATCTGCTGCACGAGTGCCTAATGGTTTTAGGAGTTCATTTAACACTATCATACGTAAGACTCAACATATTGGGAAGACACCAAATTTCTGCAAACCTTGAAAAAACATGAATCAAAATGTTATTACGAAACATTGTATATAAGCTGTGTGGGTGGATATCTGAAAAGAAGCTGATTAAATATTAATATAAAAACAGAGCCTGTGTGTGTGTGTGTGTGTGTGTGTGTGTGTGTGTGTGTGTGTGTGTGCATGTGATCCTACCTTTAGCCTGGGCAGCAGAGCTGTGTGAGTAGCCCAGCGAGAGGAGAGCCATCTCAATCAGCTGATTGAAGAGCATGTCCTTCCTGACTAGAACAAACTCCGCATGCTCTTCTCTGCTGTCAAACTCTATAGGGTTCTCATAGTGCTCCACCACACAGAACACAGGCAGCATGTTACCTAAAGACACATAACACAGAGCCGTAAAAATCATGTGATATAAAGCTATATACCGTCTTTATATTTATTACTACTAACCTCATTTATCCCTATATGTACTAGTACGTTATATTAAGGAAAGCTTAATATTGAATTACAGTTGTTACAGGTTACGAACAATGCATTGCATATGACACTGATATATATATATATATATATATGATATATATGCATATATACATATAAAAATGAAACATAAAATGTGGGCCTGTGCAAAAGTTATGCCAAAGTTTGTGCAAACGTTTTCCCCCTCTATGTTAAACTCAGCAAATAAGCACAAATAGTACATTGTAATTGCAAAATAAAATGGCCATCTATGTTTTGCTTGTAGATATATAACAGTGTATTACACAACAAACAGAACCAAGTTACCACAACGCAATATTAAGCATTCCATAAAATACTATTCTAACGTATGTCACATAAAAAGAGAACACGTATGATGGAGCTAACGTAAACGGCGCATACTGGTTTGCGTGCTCAAATGCGAAAGAACTCTAATAAAATGCTTTATTTGTTGTTCAACTTCTCCTGCAAGCTCACTATCACCTTCCCACGATCCTCTGCGGCAGCTCCGCACATGCCATATAGCCCTGAGGTTTACAAATCTGTTTAAACACTTCCCTACTATTAGGAAAAATGAAGAATCCTTGTCCAAAGCAGTCATGTGTTCGGGTTTACTGTGCAAATATCACTTAATACCAGCCAGCTGAAACACTCCACTGCGGAAATTTGGAGGAACTTGGAAGACTCATTAAATTTATCTTATCTAATACACTAGTACGACCGTGTGCATGTACGTGGGAGGAAGTGGGGAGTAATAATAAAGCAGAACACCATAAGAGGTTTGGTTCCTGAAACCCAAGGCATGACCTTCCTGAGGATGCCTACGTTTTTTCTGGCAACTAATCCATAAATAGGGTAATCACAAACAGATGCCGAAGAATGTGCTGAAGAGGGGATTTTCCATTTTTAATAGATAAAGATCTAACAATAAAGACTGCTGTGTAGGTTCATTTTGGGATCAATACATGCTTTGTTCGCTGCGAGCTGAGAAGGGCCCGTGCTAAATATTATTCTGCAGAAACAATGCCTACTGCAACCTCCAGAAGTACAGCTAACGCTCATCAACTGTTCACCTCTGCCTGTTCTGAACAACAGAGGACAGGCAAGCGGCTTCAGAACAAACAGTGAGGGCCACAGTGTTACTGAGGTTTAGCTAAATGACTAAAGCTCACGGAAATGCCTCTGACAAAAAGAGCGCTACAATATCATTACCCAAGCATCACTGTAATACTGCCTATCACAGGTATGCAACAATAGCAAAACAACTGCGGCACGTCTAAACTAAAAAGACGTCTGTGGAGTTCTGACAGAATGGAAACACCTGTAATGCTGTAATAATGACAAGGTAAAAAAGAGACCGTTTCTAGCACACGCTACTCCACTCTCCCTAACTCTCAGGATGATGCAACAACGATGTATGTGGTGACAGTGAACAAAGCAGCACACTAACCAGGGTCAACATATATGTATATACCTGTTAAAACTCTCAAGATCTGTCCAAACCTCAATTCCTTACATATTACACCTTAGTTACATGGTAGATGCAGATAGTTCACAGTAGTTTTAGGATAATAAATAATCTTACACTTAATAACTGAATAATAAGCCTATTTTAACCTTCACAGAGCTGACCTAAGTCACTCATATAGTTCCACAATAACCGAAAAAAAATATGGTTACAAAAATTATAAGGACTGAAAAAGTGAAGCTGTAACGCAAAGAAAAAAAAAGCACTGATTACATCAATGTGATTCTGTCTTTCAATCACCTGCGTACATGCAGTTCATGTTTAATTGTACCATATGAATGCAAAACTATGCACACTGTACGAATACAGTAATCTGTAATGCGTCACCGTGTGGACGTGCATCTGTTTTAACGGGCAAACGAGCGTTAAACACAATAACACATGCCCGCACACATACGGGCTTCCCCAGGCGGCTCTCCTGAGTGGACAGGTTACACTCACCCCTCTTGTGGCAGGTTTTAAGCAGGTGTGTTGAGGGTTTGAAGCTGGCTCCCGTGAGTTTGGCCCCAGTGCTGCCGAGGCGCGAGCGGCCCTGGGGGCTGCCGTTCTGCTCCAGTCTCGCCAGCTTGGCTGGAGGGCCCTTGGCCTCACTCAGGCTGCTGACCAGCTCACAGTTCTCCTTCCCCAGGCAGGCGTCGCTGAGATGATCCATCGTGACTCAGCTCCACTGCTCACTTTCACCTGGGAATGAAAAGAAAAAAAAAAAACACACCTGGGTGTCAGACAGTGAACCCAAGAAGAAATGGCAGCTGATGGGATCCACACTTGCATCCCCATCGCTTACATGTGCGGGTTTTGCTCTACATGTATGCGTATAACACGTTAATTGCAAGCCCTATGAAACAATGCGTAATTATGCTGTTATGCTGCTCTGTCTCACACTCTTCATACACACAAGTCCTGCGTTACAGTTGGGTCTAATGTATGTGAAAATAACCTATACTAACGAGGTTACACATTAATGATGGCTATACAACAAAACATCACGCAAAACTAAATATTCCCAACCTGCAAAAATGTGTGCACTGGTCGATTAGTAAACGGGGAAATAAACAGATAAAATGAGTGAACTTATTATAGCCATGAAGAACAAACTTGTGGAAATACCTTACGTGCATAAAAACCCAGTTCCTGAATATTTCCATATACGTGTGGGGTACGTATTTAAGAACAACAAATTAATTGCAATTCCCATACAAGATCTGCAGCCATGTCCAATATCTGGGTCTTGGACATATAAGCAACAATGCAGGAGATTAAGTAATGTGAAGATATCCTATACACGTGTATGTGATCGTATACAAGCATATTCTGGATATAAAGACATTTAAGTGTAATACATTAATGAGCGTTTCCATTCAGCAATGCCAAACACCTAGCGGTCCTCCCAGGTCTTGCACACGAAGGTGTGCCTCACTTAGTCCTGGATTGCAACACACTGGAATCAGTTGTTTTGCTATCCTATAAATAGGCCACTTGTGTATATACATGCATAACTTACACATGTCATATCTTATATAGGTTTTAATGTGGTTTTTTATACATAAGTACAACAACTGTAACTGCAATTCATGTGCGATAAAACTAACTTCCCACTGTTTCTGCTACACTTTAAGCATGTGACGACATCCGACACAAGCAAGCTTGAATAATAATAAATGGTGCAAAAAAAAAAAAAAACATTAGAAACGTGCTATGATAAAAAAAAGACTGCAAAGCAAAAGATATTAAAATGCTATAATTCATGCTGGGCACGTTAGTCATGTGGACCACAAGGAAGCAAAATTACCAATTCAAACTTTGGTAGTTCTGTTCACTATAAAAACATAAGTGCAACTTTAAGCCTGCACGTTCGCTGGAGAGAAAGTCCCCAATCCAGGCTAATGTTAAATGGCATTTACATGATTCCGTGCCATCACCATGTTCCCCCATTTTTCAGAGCATGTATTATGTACGCCTGTCCCACTGCAGACTCCCATGTGGAGAGCAAACAAGCCAGTTTTTGTGCAAACGCATTAATTTGCAGAGGATTCCACTCCAGTGATCACTGCACCGTGCAGCAAACCTTTCCACCGAGCACCAGGAGGACTGCGCAAAAGACAAAACACACACATACACACACATTTGGAGCACTTTACAGACTGAGTGTCACTCTTTTAGAGGGGGGAACCGAAAAGGGGGCTGAAGATCACATACTATTTTAGAATAAAAGTAGTGACACGTGAACCGTCTCACTCCAGCGATGGAAAGAAAGAAAAGGAAAGGAAGAAAGAGGGGGCGTGCAACGAGTTTTTGTACTGGCACCAAATGATAAAAACCGGTGTTATGCAAATGTGTCATCTTATTTTGCAGGCTGGCTCACATAACAAAGCAACTCGGTGGAGGACGGGACAGGTGGCGTAACTCAGAGAAGTGCTTCCTCACCAGTGACAGTGAGAATGCTATTCTGCCGGGGCCTATGAACAACTTTTACCACCACAAGGCAAACGTTAGGCTGTAATCCAAAAATATTAAAGCAGTAAATCCCAGTGAGTTTAATGCAGTTTCAACCTACAGGGGATTATGCACAACAGAGTTCTTATTGTTATGGTCGGGATAAAAAAACTTTGCACACCAGGAACTTTTCATAGCGGCTGTATCCATTTATCTTGTGCTGCAGAGGTGTAAAGTCATATATATCAGGGAGTTAAAGCAGGGGACACGACACCACCAACAATAGCAGCTTATTAATCACGCCAGGAATTTAGTGTGGCCTCAATTTCTGTGTATCTTCTCTACACATCCTGGAAATTCAGTGGTGCTTTGAGGTTGAATAAAACACATTCTAGTGTCAAGTCAAAGCGTTTACAGAACAAAAGAGGAGGCAGAAAAGGGGGGGAACAATCACACAACATGTACAATCATGCCAAAGTGAACGGCGGTTTTAAAAGGGGAAAAGAAAAGAATGACAAGCATGAAACAAACTCACCAGGAAAAAACTGGAAAGCATATAAAGGGACGTCTGGGTGAGCAGCGTCTTGCAAGTTTAGTTGAGGAGCAGGAGGAAAACTTTAGCGTCTGATGCTGCTCGAGCAGCCCCTGCTTTAGATCGGTCAGTCCTTCGGCTGAAAATTCTCCGCTTTCTTAACGCTGGACGACCGTCTGGCGTTCACGTGCATGATATAAGACCGTGAACAGGCTGGAAGTGCGCTGTCCCGGGCGATGAGGATGATATGGCAGCGGCACGGTGGCAGACAGCGAGCTAGAATGGAGCTTCGGCTGGTAGTTTTTCACCGGGCTAACGCTGCTGCTGCTGCTGCTCGGTCTGCAAGTGAGCCTCCCTCGGTCATCGCCGGTTCACCGAAGCTTGCTCGTGTGCTTCTCAGTCCGCGTGAAGAAGGGTCTCGCGACGGTGTGCGTCCGTGTAAGCGCGAGCGAGGCTTTAAAAGTGCGATGTGCTTCTGCTCGTCGTCGAAGGCGAATGAAGGCGTGTGTGTGTGTGTGTGTGTGTGTGAGTGCGTGCGTGCGTGTGCGTGTGCGAGTGTGTGTGCGTGTGTGTATGTGTGTGTCAGAGCCGCATGGCCGCTTCCCCCTCCGCCTCTCACGCGGCTCTTCGGCTCGTTCAGCTCGCGCCCGGACCGTTTCTCTCCCTCGCCCTCTCCCTCTCTCTCTCGCTTTCTCTCTCCCTCCCTCCCTCTCTCTCTCTCCCTCCTCCTTCTCTCCCTCTCTCTCTCTTCTCTCTCTCTCTCTCTCTCTGTCCCCATTAAATTATTAGTTGTATTGACTCATCACTCCCCTCCCCTTCGCTGGGCTCTGCCTTTTTTTCCCTTTTTTTCTTCCTCCCCGTTTGAGATGAAGGAAAGAAAAAGAACCCGCTATAAAATACAGGCGATTTTTCAAGTGGATTTTTGTGGCGAAAAAAATATTTAAAAGGCAAAAAAGCGAGCAGAAACATAGATAGATAGAAAGATAGATAGAACGCGCACAGAAGGCAGAATGTTGTTGGGGGGGGCTGATTTCCGGGCTGCGCGCGCGCGTAGGAATTTTTAATCAGCTTGATTAGAGTGAAGCGGCTCTGCGCGCGCGCACACAACCAGGCGAGGCGCGCGCGCGCACACACACGCACGCGCAAACATTCGAAACGCGTGCACGCGCGCGCGCCAGGGGCAAACGATCACAAAATAGAGCGAGCGGGGAAAACGCGCGAGCGAATGAAAATAAAAATGAATGCAGGTAAATAAAGAGACGATTTATCAGATCTCCTCCCTCCTCTCTCTCTCCCTCCCTCTCTCTCTCACTCTCTCCGTCGCTACTGTGCCTTCTCGTGAGCCTGCTGCTGCACTTTCTCGCGAGCCCAGTGGCGTTGTTGTGCTATGTGTTTACTGTTGATTTCACAGCAAAGCGGCACGTGCAGACAGGGGCTTTATTATTGTCGTTTCTAATGAGTTGACTGCCGGAGTGTTGCAAGTCAGCCCGGGCTGGATCAGCCGCTGGCAGCGGAATAGGTGTCAGTCCCTCAGGGATTCAGGATGAGCCCGGGAGATTTCCAGCAGTTACTGATTCCCCAAAGAAAGGAAAAGGAAAGAAAGGTGTAGGAAAGGCTGAGCTCTCGTGCCTCGCCAAGCGATGGCTGCTGGTGTGTGTGTGTGTGTGTGTGTGTGTTTGTGTGTGTGTGTGTGTTTGCAGCCCTTCCGTGTACGGATACCGAGCAGGAGAGCAGGTCGAGGTGACACAACCTATCTCCCACCAAAACAATGCAGTCCGGCCGCAGAACAGGAATAACAAACAGCATCTAGTCAATTCAAGTGCGCGCGTGAGCCCTAAGAGCACGTGAACTCCACTCTATGACCTGCTTTAACAGGCTGAAAGTCCCAAACACTGAATTACATAATTGATTAATTAGTTATATTATTCTCATATGCATACTCTAATCTATTCTGCTCTATTCATTCTAACAAAGTGCAACACAACTTACTTAACATGGTGTTAATACAACTTAACATGGTGAGGCTACGTGTGCACCGTATCACATTTCTATTCTATAGATTCCCATTCTACTCTAATCTGCTGTATTCACAGTATGCAACAGACAGTGAGCTGTAATCAGGGTTAGGATGTACTGGAATACTCTGGGTATAGACTGATAAATCAGTGTGATGGTCAGTTATTAATCTCAGTGTTACTGAGCTCTGCTAAAGTCTGACTAGACTGATAAATCAGTGTGATGGTCAGTTATTAATCTCAGTGTTATTGAGCTCTGCTAAAGTCTGAGTAGACTGATAAATCAGTGTGATGATCAGTTATTAATCTCAGTGTTACTGAGCTCTGCTAAAGTCTGAGTAGACTGATAAATCAGTGTGATGGTCAGTTATTAATCTCTGCGTTACTGAGCTCTTTGGAGGAATGATCTAACTAATAACCTCAGTAGTGGATGTGTTTGCAGGGGTTAAGTTTAGCGTCGGTGTTGTACTGGATCTGTGCTTGGGGGATTATGGGAGTAGCAGAATTGTGTAACTTCATTTAAAATATTTTTTCAGGAATAATTAAATGAAAGAAAACTGCCAAACAGTGGAAAACAGGAGATTTTCCCATGTCGCTTATCAAGATATATTCTAAATGCATTCTGAATATACTTTCCTGTACTGTAACAGAATACACTACTGAATACATTTAGGACAGTATATTCCATATTCAGGCAAGTATTTTGCCCAACCCTGGCTGAAATGTACCAAAACAAAGTTACATTGCAAAATATTAATACATTATATATTACAAGGTTATGACAGAGTAGTGTTTACTATGCCTGAGACAGCAGGCACATTTATCAATCACTATAGCTCTCTATAGGTATATAGCAATACAGTGTTTACTACTATATGGCTGATATATTGCAATACAGTGTTGATTAACAGCTGAGAACTTTTCAGTGTTCAAATATATATATTCTATTCTATCCTGTATACAATCAACAATATGTTGTCATCTACAAAAAATAATACACAGCAATTTTTGCTTATACATTATAAATGACATGCTTACGAATGTGTAGCATTTATTATGATTACCGTCTTTACATATAGCTTGGATGCAGTCCTTTTCACTATTGAATAAAACAGCTTATTCAGATACTCTTATTATGTTCTAACCAAATTTTGCAGCGCATAAATCTAATTTTCCTGAAAGCATTGTGCTTAATATAACAGAATATGGCTGTAGTAGAAGTGTTCATCACTTATCGTAATATAGTGTTTATTAACGGCTGAGATTGTGAAGGGAGTGCACCGCAAAATTCGTAACATGTCATGCGAACAAAGCCACTGATATCAGAGTCGTAGAAAAGTTGCCCGTAACAGGAAACCCAGCGGCACTGCAAGAGCATGCATACACTCATGCAAAGCTCGCAACGAGATGGCCTGCGTAATAATTCATAGAACAGAACTACGTCCACGAGTGGTGTGAAGCACGGAAACACTGCAGCGACGGTGAGCTCTCGACCCAAACCCGGGCCGACTGAAGTGCGTTCGATGTTTAGATCATTCCGAGATTGCGTCTCTTGTTCATGACCTTTTTTACAGCACGGGTTGAATATACAGTGTATTTCCGGCGCTGACAAATTTGCACGTAGCTTACTTCTTGCTCTCTGGGGGTGCGAGCTCGCAAGCTAGTGGTGGGTGGCAGAGCCAAAATAGCTCCAAGACGGTGGCGCAGGAACTAAAACCCAAATGGGCAACGAGGTGATACTGTAAACAGACACAAAAGTCTGTGAAAAAAGGGGCCTAAGAAAAAAACCACACACACACACGGCAGCCTGAAAACATGTTGGACTTAAGAAATGATAATTAGCACCACCCAACATGGTATTTGCCAGATTTATTTATTTTTCCCCCCACAGACGTTATTTTCATTCTGCTCAGCTGTTTAAGTACAAACCGTTAGTATTGCACAGCCCTTGTTTATCAGTCACTTAGAGGTTCGTTTCGGCATCCATAAGCTGTAAAGCTGCGGCTCTTTGTGTGCGTGTTGTTGTTTTTTGTTTTTTTTTTTCTCCCCGCCAAGCCGTCTGCTTTATTCGCCCGCACCTAATGTACTAGCAGAGGTAGGCTGATGTGGCAGCCATGTTGAAATGCGCCACAGAAGCTTTAATATCCACTGTTGCCCGTCCAAGACCATCACGCAGCTTTGGCCGGCCTTGCCAGGAGGGGCCCGACTCTGCCAACAGGTGCTGACACTGCCAAGATCCCTGGCACACATGCATAATAGACGCACAAGCTCCCCAACAACACCTTCCCTGACATCCAGAAGGGCACAGAGCTTCAGAGTGTGCCGGTGATTTGATCAGCCGTGATTATTATTTAACACTCAATTATCTAGTAGAAAGCTTACAGCGAAATGTAAAATATAAAATTTCTCCAGGCTGTTCATTCACAACAACAACAACAAATGATCGGGGCTCGCACGGGCTTAGTTAACGCATCAGGTAGACTAGCTTATTGAAAGAAAGCAGCATGATCTTTTCACATAAGCCGCCCTGATTCTGACAGATCGCTGCACTTACAGATTTTTATTTTTTTTAATGGCATAATAATCACTCTAGGTATTACAGTAAGTCTCTCAAATCAGAGATTACATTATTGGATGCTCGGTCTTGCTCCCTGCAATGTAGCCGATGATGATTCAGTTAAGTCTTTAGTTTTCTGTCAGCTCGTGTTACAGTAAGCCCTTAACATTTAAAAACTTGCTGCTAGCGTGCACTCTCGCTGTTTCTCTTTAAGTCATTACGTGAGGCAGCACCGCAAACGAAGCATCGTTTTACTTTTATGGAGCCACAAAAAGTCAGACACTATTGTTTGTGTCCGCATAAGGCGATTTGCATTTCAGCCAGCTAAAGCTTTGCACATTTGCATGCGCAGTTTGTTTAATTTGGGCTGAAACGCTCAGCACCGTCCTCCACCTCACCCTCTCGTATGTGCACAACCTGAAGTTTGATCTTACTTACAAAACACACATAGCAGAGAATCAGTGCAGCACGCTGTAAATCAGCGACGGAAACAGTTTCTCATCCAGACCCCCTTTTTTCACCAGCGCTGTCCCGATCGCTCGTGTAGGCGTTGTTTTGTCTCGGCGTTCGCCAGTTCTGCAACGTTAAATGTGCATTAACGTGATTATTGGAGCCTGCGTTATAAATCAGGGCCAAGTGTATCTCGGCAGTTTGATAATGTAACCAGCATGGGGTAGAGTCATCACTGCCCACTTCGCTCTCTCTCTCTCTCCCTCTCTCTCTCCGTGAGGCTTCTGCACGCTGATATACACCGCTGCTACACCGCATATCAAATTCAGCATTGTAGTCTGACATGCATGTCTTTGCTGGAAGGAATGCTCCAGCATTTTTTCAAGCTCATTTCTAGCTGTCGTATCTGCAGCATACAGTTGATTACCGTCGTTTTCCTCTACTTGGGAATAAACAACAAAAAATAAAAAAAACATTCAAAACACACCTATAATATAAGCAAGTGGGCATCAAAATATGTGGGTTTTGAGTTCTTTTACTAAGCACAGGAATACATGTCAAAATTATTGTCTATGGTATACGCCGCAAAGGTTAGACACCGGAGTATCCGCTTAATAATGTATAAGACGCACTTCTATGGAAGTTAGTAGGGTTTGCTTTCCACACACGGTGCAGGTCTAATTTGCAGAATGTTCAAAACTAAAAAATGCATTACTTCCTAATTGGTATATATGCACTGGCAAAATAGGATGATGCAGCTACCTGGTCTCTCTCTCTCTCTCTCTGTCTCAGTGCAGACAGATTCCCTTCATGGACTAAACCTGCAATGAGCACTGTAAAAAATCCCCTTGTGGCTTTTTACTGTCTAAACGTGTGCCAATCATTGTGTGTGTGTGCGTGTGTGTTGAGTAAGTTAAGGGTACGGCCCTGTCCCGAGGTTTGGCCGCAGCAGTTACGTTTCCACAGCTAAACATTTCGACCACAAAAAGGGCTCTGCTCTCCACCGCCCCCCACAGGAGTCTGTATTAATGATTTAAAACCAATTATTCCCTCTCGGCACATGATGAGAGAGAGAGCCTCTTTATCTGCTCATTCTGCCCCCCCCCCTGTTTATTCCTCCTGCTTTTATCAAATTATAAAACAAATTAGTCAGAGAACAATCAACTAACATCAGTTTCAGGGCCTTGGAAATGACTTTTCTGTCACTGGTGCAGGGGCAGTATCACATGATCGAATAATTAGACCTCTAATTTCTGCCTCGTGGATTGCAACGTATCAACGATTAATAGAGTAAAAGAGCCAGGGCGGTGTGTGTGTGTGTGTGTCTGTGTGCGTGAGAGAGAGAGAGAGAGAGACAGAGAAAGAGAGAGTGTGACCCTTGGGAAGATTTCAAATGAGAAAGACATGCGTTGTGCTTTGTGGCAGGGAATACATTTGTGTGGAGTCATATTGAATATTTCCAATATGTCCATGAATACATTTCTTCTATTTTTGATTGATCAAATTAGCCACTGCAGTGATTTAAATGTGCTTTTATTCAGCGTTGGTGGTGATAAATTATATGAAATATGCCACCTTAAATGTAAATAATAAGAGCTACATTACGGCTCTATTTCTGACTACGACGAGACTCTATTTGGTGGAGGTCAGTAGTTGGAAAATAACAAGGTACCATTTCTCATCGTACCCTTACAGTCATAGAGGGCCTGTGTGAAAGTTTCAGAGTATGCGTCTGATATAGCCCCGTGTGTAAAGGCGTGAGGACCCTGAAACCTTCAGCTGAACTTTCAGGCAAGCTGGCTTACAGGTCTTACTTGTACTCTTTATCAAGTCCTGTTTCTTGCTCTCTTCCTCTCCTTTCTTTGTAGCTTGCCTGAATGATCACATCATTTGTCCACTGTGGAGCTGGAAAACACTGCACATGCAAAGATCTGAATACTCTACACTGTGAGCTAATCTGTGTCTCTCTAAATCTCTTTCTCCGTCTCCCTGCGCATGTACGCAAGCGCATGTGCTACGAGGAAAAAAAGAGAGAGATAGAGAAAGAGAGAATATCTTTTTAAATTGTTTCTTTGGAAATATGTAGGTGGGTATTAACAACCTGATCTTTTGCAGCGTGCGCATCCGTCAGATGCACACTCTTCTCTTTTTCTGTTGCTTCAACCAGAACAAAGGATTCGAGAAAACCTACACAGATCGGATAACGACAAGCATAGAAATAAGAGACAATGACGAGAGATCAAAAAAGGGAAAAAAAAAACATATGGACGGCCTAAATTTAGGTTATTTGAAATTGAAGAAGTTGAAGGTCCCGCTAAGCGTGTGTTCCAAATTCTATTAGGGATGGTGCTGCATTGCATGATAACATTGCTATTTCGATTTTACACCTATTTCATCAAGTCTAACCATGGCGAAATCGACATGACGGACTTTTGCGGTTTTGTTTTCGCCGAGTATGATTCCGCAGTCTGCATATGAAAGGGGCCGGAGATAAAAAAAGAAACGTGGGGCTTTAGGAATAAAACATAGAGGTGCGATTTGCGCTCGCACGCACAGCCGTCAAGTTGGTTAAACGTGCCGAGGCAAAGCAGCCGCGTCCAGAAAGTTGGAAAATGTGGCAAAATTAACCCCAAGTCTGAAGCTGCACATTAAAAAAACGTGTCTGGGGTGGTATGTCTGTAATTGCCAGCCTTTTTACATTTTTGACTCCGAGCCCAGGAATGCACAAACAATGCCTATTAAGATGCCGTTCATTATTATTATTTTCTTTTCTTCTCTCTCCCTCTCTCTCTCTCTCTCTTTTTTTTTTGTTCCAAACTGGTCTCAGCTTGTCATCAAAAAGCCTTCATTATTACCTTTCTTCTCTATTAGGAATCATAAGAGTGATTTTCCAAGGGAGGTGGAATCTCCAAACAGCCACATATCTTTAAAAAAAAAAAAGAAAAAAAAGAAAAGAAAAGAAAGAGGGAAAAAAAAAGACGAGACAGGCACCTTACTGGCGACAGTCTAATAAATACATGCGCTGGCAGCTAAACAGGTATTTACTGGGCTCCAAACCACAAGTATAATTTCACTCTTTGCTGAGCTGTTATTTCACTGCAGCGTTCATTATAGCGGTGGTAAAGACGATGAATGGTTTTACCCTAGATATCAGTCTCGCCTTCACAAGCAAAACCAAAAACACACACAGACCAACCGGGTCGCTCGCGTTAATGCACCCTGGGCTGGGGAAATTTCAGAGCCCCCTGAAGCCTGCACAGTTGGGCTCCTTTTGTTTTCCCTCCTTCCGTGGAAAAGGGAGGCGATTGCAACACGGATGGGTTGAAGCCCTGTCATTTATAAGGGGACAAACCAGGTGTGACAGAATGGAAATAATTCATCAAGGATTGGATGGTTTGATTATGCTCTGAGGTGCTTTTCTCCCTCACCTCCAACCCACTGATGCACTGGGTGGGTTAATTGGTCTCAGAGGGTCTGCGGGTGTATGTTGTTTCACTCTCTTTCTCTCTCTTTCTCTCTCTCTCTCTCTTTCTTTCTCCCAGTCTCACTCCACTATTCAGACAGCATGTACGTTTTTTGTAAAGCATCAAGCCGCTCCACGCCGACCACCCTTGCAGACCATGCAAAAAGAAAAAAAAAGTCAGACAAACTGGAGGCCAGTTCAGCACAGATATGGCCTGACTGAAGGTGGGCCAGAGGGGCTTGTTTCTGAATCTCTAAACGCACTTTTTGACTTCCTGCAGTTACAGGCAAGACTTCAGCATGCACTACTTTCATTTTAGCGGACTGATATAGTGACCTATATGTGCCCCAAGTTCACAAAGAGATGCATGCAAGCATTCTGCTGTCTGAGAAGACAAATGGGGCTGTACTCTACGCCAGTGGAATTCTTAATCGTATTTGAGTACATGTGTTCCTAATAATACTCAAATCAAGTCATATTTATCCTTAAATTTCACCCATTTAAATCTGTTGGTGACAATGACCCAAGACATTCGTCTTTAAGGGACTGTCCTGTACATGCCCCGAGCGTGTACAGCTGTTCAAAATTGCAGGAGGCAAAATAAACTGATATTTCTGTCAGTGGGGATTTTTTCAAAACACATTGCAACGGTTATTCCAAGTTGTTCCAAGGCTTTGTTTTCATCCTATAGTGACCTATATGTGCCTTTTAAATGCGGCTGTGTTCAGTCTAGTGTTACGGCAATGTATCAGAATTATACTCTTTAAAAAACGATGCCTACTTGTTCTTCAGTTTACTTAAAGCACAGCATTATTCTTATTGAACGTACTAGGTATTTTTATCACACCCATCACCTATTACATCGCATACAGAACCACGTTGCATAACGAAGGGGGCTGCCGATATCAACCCCTAATAAATCCATAACCAAAGAGAGGGGATAACCTGTGTTCTTCCAGCTTAAATTAGAGCACACGTTCCTCAGATCATTAGCCTCGTGGCAAGTGACACACAGAGATCTGTATCTCTATATGCAGAGCCGGCTATCGTTGTAACGATCACAGTGGCAAGTGTGAAAATGAGGTTAAGTCATGCCAATAAGGAGGGCTAACCTGTTTGAGTCGAGATCAAGGAGATGGGGCCGGTTTCACATTAACGAGACTGTATAGACGAGGACCACAAAAAAAGAGAGAAGAAAAAACAAAACGAGACGAAGACTAAGAGCAACAGAGGGGAATTAACGCTCATAATAGTGCCTTTGATCTTAAACAGCACTTACAAGAACTGGCGGTGGCAGTGACAGGAAGAGCTCTGTGGCTCTGTTCTGCGAAATAGTGACCAGACAAACCACGCTAATTCTACCCGAGGAGAACAAAATCACCTGAAGAACAACAACCTGAAATTGTCACCTCGCTTGCTGAACTAAAAAAAAAAGAACTGAGTGAAAGGTGAGAGCCTGCAGGTACCAGAACGACATGCACTCGTTCTTCCGTACTGCTCAACGTAAACAATGCTTATTAGGTGTTTTAGGACGTACACCATTTTTAGGTTGATTGCAGGCAATCAGTATGCGCTGCACCTACAATCTGCATGGTTCCAGCACAAAAACGAACTGAGTTTGTGCTTATACACCGCATATCATATTCATATCACCTCTCAGATTTTCTCTTACAGCTTGTATATATACTGCTCCAGTTCTAAAGCTGTGATCAGCACCTATATTCGGCACGTCTCGAGTGCAAAAATAGACCGATCTTATGTGTATGACCACATCTGATTATGTTTAGACATTCTTACAAATCCAGTACCTGGATTGCAGGGCAGATATCATCTTCTAACTCTAATAAAAAACCTGCACTGGCTGCACCAGTCCCTCGTACAGTTCACATACTAATTTCAGTATCGGTTTGTGTTGCTTCAGCAGTGCAGGGATGATGATCTTTAACCAGACTCATCAATCATGTTTCCAGGTCAGAAAACGAGCTGTATTTGTGTCTGCGCTGGCTGCGCCACTCACTTGTACAGTACATGCATGTGAGGTATGACCGATAAATGAGACCTGAAGCCTGTGAGATGCTCAGAAAGTGGAGGTGCCCACTCATCCCTCAGACCGCACTTCCATTTCCAAGAAAAGAACTGCGGGATGGAGCCATGTCCCGGAGCGATGCTTTCTCTACGCATGCATTTTCAGCATTAAGTGAAGCTGTGTGCGGCTTTATACATGTGACAGCTGTTTTAAGAGCCTGTCGGAAGGAGGGTGGACGGCTGGATATATTTTAGACAGAATAAGGTCTGGGTGAGGAAGTCTATCTGGTGGGTGCTGTGTGTTAGGAAAGTTTGCAAGGGGTCGTAGGGTTAGGTTAATAATTGAATGAGCAAAATAATAAACACAATTATGTGTGTATATATATATATATATATATATATATATATATATATATATATATATATATATATATAATAGGGTATAT
>CM067497.1:22330685-22343231 GCA_034552555.1 Semaprochilodus insignis
GGACAAAACAAACTACATATGGACAGACAAACTATATATGGACAAACAAACTATATATGGACAAAACAAACTATATATGGACAAACAAACTATATATGGACAGACAAACTATATATGGACAAACAAACTACATATGGACAAACAAACTATATATGGACAGACAAACTATATATGGACAAACAAACTACATATGGACAAACAAACCATATAGAGACAAAACAAACTATATTTGGACAAAACAAACTATATATGGACAAAACAAACTACATATGGACAGACAAACTATATATGGACAAACAAACTATATATGGACAAAACAAACTATATATGGACAAACAAACTATATATGGACAGACAAACTATATATGGACAAAACAAACTGCATATGGACAAACAAACCATATAGGGACAAAACAAACTATATATGGACAAACAAACTATTTATGGACAAATCCACGAGTATGGTACAGGTATAGTCATATACAGTATGATGATATATTCAGAATTTGTAGCGCTAGAGATGGAACGATCCATTGGGTATTTATCGGTATCGGTCGATTTTCAGCCCAAATACGTGACCGGCCAATATTTCACTAACTTAGATGAACCTGGCAGCTGACCGGTGACGTAACACACATGAGCCATAAGTCAGGAGTTAAGGAGTGCTGCAGCTCTGCACGAGGCCCTTTGCTAACAGGACCCTGCAGTTCCTCGACCAAACACTAGATGGAAATACAGACCTTTTGATTTTTGTCTAAAGCACTCATACTTATCGTGAAACGAAGTTTGACATGTTAAGTTGCACAACTCCTTTGACGTTTGAGTCAGAATGTAACTGCTGCATTACTTATGGTTCGAAATAGCTGCACCCAGAAGGAGTCAACCCACAGCAGTGAAACTTGGTGGGCAGGTCTGACATTGTGAGACATGCGAATGATTCAAGTTTCACGCTCGGCTGTGCATGTGACGTAAGCAAGGATGGGTCTTATCGCTGTACCTGACTGACCCAACAGCCACGATTAGAGTCATCCTGTTAGTGCCAGCACCATTGGCAGACGGCTGCACCACGCAGGACCACATACACACAGACCGTTACGATGACTGTCCTTAACACCACCTCAACGTCACCAAAGACTGCAATGGTGCTCAGTCGTAACTGGGTCATCTTCAGTGACGAGTCCCGCTTTTGTGTTAGTGGAGATCACAAACCAATCCATGTGTGGAGGCGTGGATTGTAGATACATGGTTTTCTTTGGACAGCACCATTATGTGGGCTACTTTGGTGCGTCTTATAGTGTTCAGTAAGCAGCAGTGTGAGTTTATCAAGCTCAGAATTCAAAGGATTCGGTGACTTTTGGTTAAAAATACATACGTAGAGCAAAATATATACGTTTAGGAACATTTTGGTTTGGAATTCCCATTCATTTCCATCATGGAGAGCACCTCACTAATATGGGAATGGCAACATGACTTCAGCGGTCCATGGCCTACTGGCCTACTGGTCCAATGTACTACATACGCATTTAGGGTTGCAAATCTCTGACTTTCGTTTCGACCCTTTAGAAAAGGACCACATACTTTCTTAAATATTAATATACTGAATGTATCAACTCTAACATCTGGAAAATATGCGACTGCCGTCTTCAGATCAATGCAAGCCCTAGTGTGGATGTATATTTTACAGCCATTAGTGCAGGTTCAGCTCCTTCACGGGCTTTCTAACCACGCTACACAAATCCCCTCCTCCCTGCTCATCATCTCTGTGAGCGAGCTTTCACTGAACTCATGGACTTTGTAATCGCTAATCCCATTGCAGCCTCCCACGCGGGCCAGAGGAACGGCCACAACAGAGCTGCGGTTAAATACAAACTGCAAACAGCTTTGCGATGATAGCTCACCCAAGTAATGCTAGCAGGAAGCTTTAAAAGGACAATCCCTCATGCAGAAATGCTAGTGTGGAGCTTTAAAAGGCCCATTTTTAACTCAATGCTACTAGCATGCCTAACAAACTCATGAAAGCGGACCTGTTAGCATAGTTTCATTTGCATTATGCTAACTCCTCAATTATTTGGCACACATAGGAGCCTCCCCATTAGCTTTTAGTCATTATCAGCAATAGGTGAAAACAAATTAGTGGTCTAAAAATGCTAGCATGGCTAAGAGGTACTAGTTAGCATTGTCTCTGTTTTGCATTGGGCTTGCTTTCCAATTTATTAGCTCACATGCGTGAAACTCCCCACTAGTTTTTAGTCGTTATTAGCCATTGGTGAAAACAAAGGAATCAATCGTCTTAAAGATGCTAGCATGGCTATAAATTAGTGAGGGCTAAGAGGCACAAATTAGCATGATCTCTATATATGTTTTTAATTACTTAGCTTACAAGCATAAGACTAGTACTTAAGAATTATTAGCGATAGGCTAATAATGAATGATGGCTAACAGGTCCCAATTAGCATTATCCATTTTGTATTGTGCTTTTTAATTACTTAAATTGTGATTTGAGACTCCTGACTAGCATTTTAGTCATTATTAGCAATTTGTGAAAAATTATTTATCTAAAAATGCTAGCATTGTTAACAATAACTTAGACAACATGCTTAAGGCTCACTAGCATTTAAGCATTATTAGCAACTGGTGAAAAAAAAGTTTTTTTGTTTAATAAAGCTAACATGACTATTAGTGATGGCTAACAGGTCCCAGTTAGCATTATCCATGTTGCATTGTGTTAACTTTTAAATTACGTAACTCATATACATGACACTCCAGACTAGCATTTTAGTCATTATTAGCAATTCATCTAAGAATGCTAGCATGGTTAATAAAGACTCATTAGCATGTAGGAAACTAATTTTAAAAAAATGTCTAAAAAGCTAGCATGGCTAAGAATTAGTGATGGCTAACTGGCACCCATTATCCCTTTTGCATTGTGCAAATTTTTCAATTACTTAGTTCATATGCATCCCCTCTAGCAATTAGTCATTATTAGCAAATGGAATTATTAATCTAAAAATGCTAGCATGACTAATAATTACTTAGATCATATGCTTAAGACTTACTAGTCTGTAGGCATTACTAGCCATTGATTTAAAAAATGTTTAATTGTCTAAAATAAGCTAGCATGGCTAGGACTTAGTGCTGGCTAACTGGTACCAGTTAGCATTATCTCTTTAGCATTGTGCTAATTTTTCAATGACTTAGCTCACATGCCTCCTGTCTAGGAATATCTGTTTTATTAGTCGTTATTAGCATTCGGTAACAAAAGGAATCATTTGGGAGTTACTTAGTTCACATGCAAGAGGCTCCTCACTAGCGTTTAGTCATTATTAGCAATTAGCAGTGGGTTTTTTTTTTGGTTTAAGTGAACAGCCAAAACTGTGTACACGCACAGCTTTCTTAGCTGCTTTCCGAGTTTTCCTCCAGAATTTGATTTTGCAATGAATAATCGCACGGCTGCACTTCCAAGGGATGAGCTGGGAGAATTGCGTAATGAGTTCCCTTAGATCGTAGATGAGGCTATTCATCTTCGGGAGGACATCCTTTGATGCTCATTGAGCAAGATTGATCTTGGTGTAATGAGAAACTGACAAAGAGCGAGTACGATTATGCGGCCACGAGCAAGGGAACTGAACGAAGCATGAAACCAAATGCCTGGTGTTACTTTTACCAATTACACCGTGTGCCCATGATTTGTAAATTTATTACATCCCTATTCATAAAAGACGTCTCGCAGCGGAGGGGCGGCAGGAGGGCAGCAAACTTTGTTTGACCTTTTTTCGGCTCTGAGTATGTGCCCCACTGTATGTCGTAAACTCTGGAGTTCCCGGAGAAGTGAATGAACATGTGGAGATTGACAAGGTCAGCGCAGAGGCATGGTTGGGGAGGGGTGGAGGGGGTGGGGTTGAAGCCCCCTCAAATAGGCTGTATCATGACAGTTCCATATGGTTATTCGTGTCACCTTCGTGTTAATGTTAGCTTGTGCATTCCTAACACTCTACAGTTAGATTTAGCATTCAGAAGTCCAACATTTGGGACCACCCTCTTTCTTTGATTGACAGAAAGTAAACCCATTGGGACCCTGTTATTTGTTTTTGATCAAACACATGTTATTGGCTGTTAGTCGCTATGGCGATATGCAGACCAATCAGGTATAAGCATTATTCAAATTGGGAGTCAACGCTGACTAACCTCTGATGACATCATAAATAAACCCATTGCTACAAGCGCCTTTAAAAATCCAACTTTAAACATCCGTGGAGAAGCCAAACTCGACGGGTCAGTAGAGCGGAGCGCGACCTTCCCAGCGAGCCCTGAATCGCATTGCTAGCTTTCAGGAAACCAGAGATACAGACCCCACAGTCATCAGGTTCCCCACATGGTATCTTCTCTGAGGTGTCCATGTTAATAGGGTCATAACCACATGACCAGCCACTGGTCGACATCAAGCTTATAGCGTTATTAGCAACTGGTGAAAAATGGAATTATTAACCTAAAACTGCTAACGTGGTAACAGTTACTTAGTCCACATGCATAAGACTCACTAGCATTTACCCAATATTAGCAACTGATAACAAAAATTGATTGCCCAAAAAAGCTAGCATGGCTAGGACTTAGTTAGCACGCTCTGTTTGGCATTTTGCTCATTTTTCAATTATGTAACTCATATACATGAGACTTTCAGGAAACCAGAGATATGGACCCCAAAGTCACCAGGTTCCCCACATGGTATCTTCTCTGAGGTGTCCATGTTAATAGTGTCATAACCACATGACCAGCGACTGGTCGACATCAAGCTTAAAGTGTCATCGCCAAAGAAACCACTCCAGAGAGGCTGGCTCATGTACACTGCAAGCGCTGTAGAAATACTGTAGTAATATTTTGGTTGGAAACAAACGGGCTCCTGAAATTCTTAAAAAGACAAAGTGTGTGGAGAACCGTGGAGGTACATACTGCCAAGCCAGTTCTCCCTCGGGTTAGGTCTTAAGGAGCTGGACTGAAGGCCTGACATATTCGGCTAACCACCAACATAATTAGGAAATGACAATGAAATCAGCCAACCGCATATTGACTTTGTGTGAGATCAATTTCATGAGAATGAACACCACTCGTTCTGCTCCTTCTGGAAGTTCTAGGTACGTCACTGAGCTAATGGCGGCAGCTTTCTTGACTGAAAGAGCCACTGTACACCTGCTACTTCCAAGGTAATATGGGCTCCAAAGCAGATGCTAATGATTGGCTAAAAGGAGTGACTGCATTTGGACGTGCCAAAGACCATAGTGTGAAGGAAGTAGCTGAATCCGCAGGTGTATGGAAGCATACGGGTCTACCAGCAGTGGCTAAAATCCCAGTCTACAGGGAATTCACCACAGAATTGTGCCAGGGAAGGCATCCACCAAATCTGGCCCAACTGACCAATTCTTTGATGTAAGAGTGTCTGAACATTGATGTGGCCTACATCCAGAAACTTGTCCAGTACATGCCAAATCCAGTCACAGCTGTTATTGGTGCTCGTGGAGGTACTACACTCTATTAGGCAGGTTTCCGTCACAGGTGACTCAGTTTTTGTCCAGTGAGCTTATTTGTTCATGTCTGTCACCAGCATGAAGTCTATATCAGATGTGTATGTTTGAGCTAGAATGGTTCATAAAGTGTTCATGTGTTGGCTGAATGCTAATACAATGGCTAGCAGAGACCGGCTTGAACTGATCCTAATAGTCCTGGTCCGCCACTGGTATTAAACCAGCAGCATAATATGGTAAGATCATGTGACAGTAGGTTATGAAACAAATAAGCAACATCTATGAATTCTTCTGCACAGATTTCAAAATCAACATGGTGGAGTGAAGAACCAAAGCATGCTGTGGTGCAAAGAGCAGAGACTGAAGGGAAGATGGTCTTTGCACAAGGCAAAGGTACAAGAGCCCCCATAAGCCAGCCAAGGGCCCCTGGGAAATACAAATTAGACATGGTATCTGCTGTATGTTTATTACCAAGCCTATATATATAAATATGGTTATAATGTTGTTTCATGATGACGCAACTACAGACTACTATGAACAGGGACATTTTACTGTATCTGGTGATCTACACTTCCCTCAAAGGGCAATGAGATTATATCAATACTCAGTACTTTAGCACCAAATTATCTCACTATATTATACTATATATTATACTACACTATATTATTATATTCTTGCAACAATCTTACTTTACAGATCGGTAATAAGTATGTAATTATATGGTAATTTTACGGTAACAACTTGTATTTAGTCATTTATTAAATGTCAGTTTCCTAGTTGTTACTAAATAATAAATCAGAAATATGTAGTGGTAACAAGGCCGTTATAAAATAATGGTAAGACGTTGTATGTTCCTAAAAAATGACCTGCTTATTATATACTTCTTAATGTGTAATAAGTGAACAATTGTAGCGGTAACAAGGCAGTAATGTAATAGAAACACAATGGTAAAAAACACTCTCCTAAATATTATATGCACATATTCTTACCACATATTGGTAATTAATAAATGAAGAGATAGTCATTGTATCAGTATTTAGTAATAAAATGGTAAAATAGCGGTGACAGGTTTTATTTACCTAAACATTTCCTGTTTATTACTTTTATAGTTCTTAATGAATAATAAGAGAGAATAATAATTAAGTACATGTATGTAATTTAATGTTAGGGTTATTACCCCAAAAATCAATGAAGTAGTTCTTATGTAATTACCTGGTATCAGGGCTGTAAAATACTAATTCACTTGTTTATGATGTATTTTTTACCTGTAATGTCATTTTTAGGTAAATAAAACTTGTCACTGCTATTTTACCATTTTATTACTAAGTACTGGTACAGTGACTCTCTTTTCATTTATTAATTACTAGAATATGAGCATATAATTTTTAGGAAAGCACAACTTATTACCATTAATTTATATATATTATATAAATTATTTTGTTATTAATTTATAATTAATTTATAACGGCCTTGTTACCACTACAATTTCTGATTTATTATTTAGTAACAACTAGGAAACTGGTATTTAATTAATGGCTACATACAATTTGTTACCGTAAAATGACCATATCATTACCTACTTATTACTGATCTGTAAAGTGAAGTGCTACCATAATATGGGGCCTTATTCCCGTCCCCAACCCCCCAACAACCGAATCACTGAATCCGAGACGGGATGCAAATTTTATCAAGTGGCTAGTGTTACTAACTGCTGTCCTTTACCTGTTTTTCTGAGAGGTCAGTCAGTTTGATGTCTAGTAAACCCTTCCAAGGCCTCGTCATAAGTATTTTCCATGAATCTAACAATTGAACAACAGCGCTTCTTGCCTGGAAGACCACATGATACAAAAATGCTAATCACATATTAAAACGATACTGTATATTTGTGACACATGACGCCAAAAGCAACTTGCTTCTATCATGATCGCTTTGGTCTTGAGTCTTTTCACTCTGTGTAAAACTGTGTATATGACTCAGCAACTTGTAATTATGCTAATTCTGAATGTGATGTTAGCAATTAGCTGGGAGGAGCTGGGAGGCCTCGGGCCAGCTTTACAAACCACGGCGCCCTCCTGGAATGCAAACCGGCCTTGTAAAACCACACTCGGCCTGCACCGGAGGACATGAGCACGTATCTGGGGCGACCCGGAGTGGCAGACGAGCTATTCATTATGGAGCGCTTCTCCCAGACGTGCTGCAGGTGCAAAGTGCTAGCATGACAGACCAGATGTCTCTGTTGCAGCCGTAAAAGCATGTCGCCAGACGCTGTGTGGCGCGCGGCATCTGATTTTTAATCCCACCTTTGCCGCGCACACACGGATACGTGCAGCTGAAAAGCACGAGGGCGGATGTCTCAAGCATAATCTTGATGCTAACTAGCCTGCGTTAAGAGGAATTTAGCAGACGGGCCTTTAGCAGGCTCTAGCGAGACGGCAGCGTGCTGGCGCGTGGCGCGTTCGAGCATGATTTATTGCGATGTTGCGTTCGACGTCGTGACACTGAACGATGCCGCAATCATTGCCTGCCACAAAATGCCCGTGTTGCCTTTTATTAATGGATTTAGCCGGGTGAAAACAATGCTATGGATGATTTAGAGCCTTAAGTACACATGCGTGGACACAGCCAGTGGAAAGCTGGCAAACATTTCAATTTATCCAGTGAGCGAGCAAGCGAGCCTTCAGCTCGAGATATATCTCCATTCTCTCGCTTTAATTCCGCAATCTACAGCGCACGAAAGGTTTTAATTAAAGCACAGTATATTATCGGAGTTGCGCAGACCAACTGGCGCAAAACATCCTCATAAAAATCTCTGTTCGCTCGAAGGCTTTAGCGGTGCATTCCATCAGGAAAGGCCCACTGGCAGATACAGACGCACGTACACACGAGCACACACACACACACACACACACACACACACCCTTGTAGTAAAACCGGGATAAGAAAGAAACTACTAGAACAATACGAACAGCAGCCTACACCTACACCCATAACAGCAGCTCTAATAGGAGATGTTTTCAGGTCATACTAGAAGAAGGGCTTTGTACTTTCATGACCACAACGTACCATCTTTTAATGGCTACCTCCAGCATGATAACGCACCATGTGACAGAGCTAATGTCGCCTCAGACTGGGTTTGTGAGCAAGTTCAGGGTTCTTTAGTGGGCCTTCCCAGTCATTACACCTGAATCCAGTAGAACAGCGGTTCCTCTAATGGTTCAATCACACTGCATCAGTAATGCTATTCACAAGAGCACACTGGTCTACCGTACCAGTCAAACGTTTAGACTACGCACAGAAGGTTTTCCTTCAAGTGAAGACCTCAAACTATAAAATAGCACTCATGGAATTATACAGTCCACCTTAAAAACCTCCAGAATGGAACTTTACCGGAGGTTAGAACAGCTTTCCTAACCTGCAGTGGAGGTTTTATTTTCCAAACAGGTTTGGAGCGATTCTATTGGTCTATTGGTCCATCATGAATATTCACTAAACTGAAAGCATAACTAGAGCTTTTACACTGTGCAGAAAATACAAAATATATAGTAGAGGTGGAGATATGGCAGAAATACAATACAGTGATACATCAACATGTAAACAGAAATGTCATATAGTGAACCCCTGGGGATGCGTGTACCACGGTTTGGGAACCACTGCGATAGAACATCTTTGGGATGTGATATAGCTGGACATGTACAGCATGAAGGTGCTCCTGAACAATCTGCAGGAACTGCATGATGCAGTCATGTCAGTGTGGAACACAATCTGAAGGGAACGTGTCCAACGTGCATGAATGATCGAAGATAATCTATCTATCTATTCATCTTTACATCTATCTATCTATCTATCTATCTATCTATCTATATCTATCTATCTATCTATCTATATCTATATATATATATATATATGGCTGGGTAGGGCCTACTGGTCTGCTGGTCTACTGTACCATTCAGCGAGCCTGCTAGTATAGATGTATAGACAGATTGATATAAGCTGGCTCACTTACCTACGAAAATTCATGATGCTATGCATGTAGCTAACACGTCACAACTTATGCAGGTATGCACACGTGTGTGTGTGTATCTATATATAGGCTCATATATATATATATATATATATATACATATATATATTGCAAAGAGCACGCTGGCCAACCTCACTCACAAAATAACACCTCACAACTTAAGCAGGTGTGGCCATTCCCAAGCCCTCTCCTGAGGTAACACCGCTTCATAATAAATTTACATACTGCTGTCACATGACTTTTGGTATGTCAATGTAGATGTCGTGTTATTACATCATAACAGGGGTTGTTCCTGTGCAATGTGACGCTTTTAACTAACCACAGTTCCTGCTTTTATTACATCATAGCTAAAACACGTTAGGTGCAGTATGACAATGCAAGTGGAATTTGGAAGCCTTTATACATTATTACATCATAACTGTAATTAGATGCCATTTTTGCATCACAAGCAGAATTCGGTCAAAATAATGTAGGTCAGTCTTTAAACCACATTATCAAGCAGTATTAATACTCGATTACATGTTGAATATATTGCAAGGTGTTTTGCTACATTGCTACCATTCCGTCCATGTCACGCAGCCCTAGTGTATATTTCTGAGAATCTAGGCCCCCCTCAACCTGTTGGGGCAGGTGTTGGTGAGACCTGAGGCGGTTGGGGCTGAGACCGCGGGGGCCCTCCTGCCGTTCTACTCCGAAGCAATTTTCTGTGGAGCAGCTGGGCGAGAAATCGATAGCTCCCAAAGCTGATTGCTCTACAGGGGAAATAGAGTTTGTATTGCTTCTCAAAGACAAATGTAGGCTTCAGGCGAGATAAATGGTATTTTGGGCGGCCAAGAAAAGCCTTAGCCGAGAACCGCTCGCACTCGTTCATTCGTTCTGTCGCTTTGCGGACCCTCTCTGTCCATCCTCCGGCTCACTCGTTCACCCCCTTCTGCTGTGCACCTTGCCCCGTCAGCCTCTCTAAACAGCTCTGAGCGCTAGCCCAATCTCCGCCCTGCCTCTGCACTCCTCTCTGCTTAAGCCGTAGCCCTTCCAGCCTCAGCAGGTCATCATCCAGTGATTCAAAACATCGCTGCTGCTTGATGGCCTCTTAAATGAATGGAGCCTCAGCACTCCTCCAGCACAGCGGCCAGATAGATGATGTGTAAGCTACGGCCGTTAGCCTGAACAACACAAACTTTTAAAGTCCTAGTCTATCAAATATATACATACGTATACACTCATCATCAAAAGAACAGCTGCACCCAGAAGGAAGTGTGGGACTGCAGTGCTGTTGGGAAGGAAGATAAAGGTTACCAGGATCAATAAATGTTGATAAGTTTAGACTGATATGATCAATATTTATTGAGCTACACATACAGAAGTAGTGGCATCGGGTCGCCATGTTTGCTAACACAACATGCCAGACGTCTCGGCATGGAGCTGTAGAGGTTCCTAATGGTGTCCTGTGATAAGCCATCCCATGCAGCTTGAATATCCTCACACAGTTCCTGCAGATGGTGCGGTAGGGGTGGAGGTGGAGTGACACCAGGCCTTCTGGAGGTGTGACGCGTGACAGCAAACCGTTCATCTTGATGCTGACCGCGGTGCCTCCACACACGGATTTGTTGGTCGTCTCCACCGAGACAAAAGGGGGATCATCACTGTAGACGACCCACCTCCATTCTGAGTCACTCCATGACAGTCTGGCACGACACCATTGCAGTCTTTGGTGACGTTGACGTGGTGTTAAGGACAGTCGTCGTAGCCGTCTGCGTGCATGTAGCCCTGCATGGTGCAGCCGTCTGCCAATGGTGCTGTCACTAACAGGATGACTCATGGAGGCATCACTGCTCACTGAATGTCCACAATCGTGGCTGTCAGGTACAGCGATAAGGCCCGTCCTTGCTTGCGTCACATGCACAGTTGAGCGTGAAACTTGAATCATTTGCATGTCTCACAATGTCAAACCCAGTTGATTCCTTCTGGGTGGAACTATTTGTGCAGCTGATCTTTTGTGTGTATATACACACACTATTTACATAATTGAAGTCTCTTTTACTGTGTATCCAGAGTTACCTGTGGTGCGCCATATTTGCTGACCTACATGATCATGCACGGTCTCAGCTGAACTTGGTAGCGAGACACTACAGTATTGCAACATCTCCATACTGCATCACATGGCCTGTGTGTGTGGATCCTTTTGCTTTGTGTATATGCAAGTTCTCCACCTTCCACATGTGCCATTTTTCCCCGCCTGTGTTTCAAGTTGGGGTTTGCGCTGTGCGGTGATTCTCCCCTGCTGCTGTATTCTAATTAAAGAGCATTGGCTCAAAGAGCTACGCGACTTCTTTTATGTCGATATCACAATATCAACTAGGCAAACTACTCACGGAAGCATGTGAACCAAAAACAACATGGCATTATAGCAAAAAATAATGTGCCCCCGGTTATGTGGGTGATGTGTCCAGCAGTATTTCAGCCCTACAATGGTCTGCAGAATCAATACTGTTCCTGACTGGGCTCATGTTGGGCGAACGTGCACAGCCACAAACCACAAAGACCGGTCTTTCACAGATTACTTAAATCACCCGGGAACCGAGATCTATGATTTCTTTCAGATTAGGTTCGTCGTGCTCTTGTGGACACATAGCATACATAGTATGTCCTGTAAACGAGCCATATATTTTCGGACAAATTCTCACTGTAAACCGGGCTGGACTGATGTTGCAGAGGTAGGATCCTCAAAAATCTCAAGACTGATCTGGGCTGCCCCACCCATACGACTTCAGCAAGTCTGTATTTGCTTGCAGTCATTTGCAGCTGAGATGAAGCTAACCACCAAGCGAAAGCTAACCTACACAACCTAATGCGTCTGGTGTCCACCCTTGTTCATTCATCATTGTCCACCAGACAAGAAATGAGTCACCTTTCCTGTTTAATGTGGTAGTAACTTCAGGCTCCTGCAGATGGCGCTGCACGAGGATGATGGAGCTATAAATACCTGAGGGGTGTGAGTGACGGGATCCA
>CM067497.1:22347972-22376004 GCA_034552555.1 Semaprochilodus insignis
GAGAGAGAGAGTGAGAGAGAGAGAGGGAGAGCGAGTGAGGCAGAGAGCGAGTGAGGTAGAGAGAGAGAGAGAGAGAGAGAGAGAGGGAAACACACAGTGAGATAGAAGGCCTGAGAGAGAGAGTGAGAGAGAGAGAGAGGGAGAGCGAGTGAGGCAGAGAGCGAGTGAGGTAGAGAGAGAGAGAGAGAGCCTGAGAGGGAAACACACAGTGAGATAGAAGGCCTGAGAGAGAGAGTGAGAGAGAGAGAGGGAGAGCGAGTGAGGCAGAGAGCGAGTGAGGATGGAGAGAGAGAGAGAGAGAGAGAGAGACAGAGGGAAACACACAGTGAGATAGAAGGTCTGAGAGAGAGAGACATACATACAGAAAGAGAGAGAAAGAGATAAGGCCTGACCGAGAGAGAGAGAGGGAGAACGAAAGAACGAGGGAGAGAGAGAGAGAGGCTGAGACATACACAGTGAAAGAGAGGCCCGAGAGAGAGGAGAAAGAGAGACATACAGACAGAGAGAGAGAGAGAGAGAGAGAGAGAGAGAGGGGGAGAGAATAAGGGAGAGAGAGAGAGGCTAAGACACACACAGTGAGAGAGAGGCCCGAGAGAGAGAGGAGAAAGAGAGACATACAGACAGAGAGAGAGAGAGAGAGAGAGAGAGAGAGAGAGAGCCTGAGAGACACACAGTAGGAGAGAAGGCCTGGGAGAAAGAGAGACATACAGTGAGAGAGAGAGAGGAGAGAGAGAGACATACAGTCAGAAAGAGAGAAAGAGATAAGGCCTGAGAGAGAGACAGAGAGAGAGAGAGACACACATGGGGGAAAGAGAGAACCTGAGAGAGAGAGACATACAGTGGTAGAGAACACCTGAGAGAGTGAGAGATACAGAGAAAGAGAGGGAGTGAGAGAGAGAGTCACAGCTGCCAGAGTTCACGTTAGTTCCAGTGAGTTTTCACCGTAATCTCTATTAACAGACTTCAGTAATCGCAGCAAGCGTCTCCTTCCAGAGCAGGACAGATACTGGATTAACACCCCGTAATCTCAATCTCTCTCTCTCTCTCTCTCTCTCTGTCTGTATGCGTCTGCGTGTGTGGAGCTAATGCTGTGCCCTTCTGCTCTACATGCACTCTTTCAACTCAAGCGCTCTCAAGTGATCGTTCCCTCGTTCGCGTGCTATTTCTCGCCGCTCCTGTAGGTCCCCCTTTTTTTGAACTTGATGTTTGTCAGCAGTGCTTATTCAGACATTAGCCCGAGCGCAGAGGATCGCTGTGGAGGTGCCATCTGTTGCCGCGGAATGACAGCAAAGCTAATGAGCGTTTCTGCCGTGTTGTCAGGATAATGGTGTCGGCTTGGCTATTGTCTGGAAAATGGCGTGCGGAGAAATGGTTTGTTTTCCACCCCCGTTTCCATGGACGGCTAAAAGGCTTTTAAAAAAGCCTCACATAGAGAGAGAGGTCGTGTGGCCTACGTGCAAACATCTCACTTTCTGATGTTAGCGTAGTTAGCGAGCAATCTGACTCCACGCACATGAATAAATAGGCTTCCACAGCTCCCTCTTTCCTTATTCCTCCTTCACCTTTTTCCGTTCTGTCTGTTTTTATGTTGTTGAAAATGCTATCATGGTTAGCAGAGAAGCTAACAATTAGCTTGACACTTGACACTGTTTCCCTAGTGCTATCTGGCAGTTATTAGCTTCAGTTCATTATTAGCGATGTTACCAGTATGAAATGTTTACGTTTTATGTTTAGCACTAACTAATGCTAATAGCTGAGGTAATATGTTAACAGAAATGTAATGTTCTAGATAGTTCTTGACATTTAGCACCAGCTAACGCTAACAGCTGAGGCAATATATTAACAGAGATGTAATGTTCTAGGTAGTTCTTGGCATTTAGCACTAACTAACGGCAATAGTTGAGGTAATATGTTAACAGAAATGTAATGTTCTAGATAGTTCTCGACATTTAGCACCAGCTAATGCTAACAGCTGAGGTAATATAGTAACAGAGATGTAATGTTCTAGGTAGTTTTGGACATTTAGCACCAGCTAATTCTCCTTCTCTTTTTCCGACCTATCTGTTTTTATGTTGTTGAAAGTGCTGGCATGGCTAGCAGAGAAGCTAGAGATCGCTATCTGGCAGTTATTAGCTTCAGTCATTGTTAGCGATGTTACCAGTATGAAATGTTTTGTAGCAGTAGTGATTTTAAGCTAGCGAGCTAAACATTCGTTTACAGTGAATACAGTAATTTGATAGGAATCGAACAAACTCTGATAGTTGTCCTTAATTGGTTCTTTCTCTGATAGCAAGAGCTTAGCGGACCACTGTTGCCCCTATGACGGCAAAGCTGGCGGTTCGCTGGCATTTTGCCCAGTGTTTTCTGGACGGCCCACTGGTGGTAAAGGAGGGTACTAGGCAAATGTCACTGTGGCCCGAGGGTGGACCAACAGTGGCAAACAGTCAGCGGGGTGCTGACCTTATCAAGCCAGCGGACCCATATCCTGTATGCTTGCTATCTGGGCTGCTAACTGCTATATGACTGGCAATTGTCAAATATGATTATTCACTGAACTCAGGCAGAATTAAACTTAAACTGAGTCACCTATAAATGACCTTTGAACCTAACCTTAAAGGGGTGCTCTGGCCAAAACGAAAAACATAACTACAGCTTAGTCGGTCCGAAGTCTAGGAACACTCCTGTTCTGAAGATGTGTCTTGAAAGTGGGAGGAGCTAATAGGTAGCTTGCGGTCATGTGATTCTGATGCTATGCAAAGGCCAGGCAGGAAGTGAACCATGGATCCCATGGAGGCCCGTACTCGGCTAGTTTTTACGAGAAAAAAGGTACAAACAGAACATTTTTCGACCCAACTGAAGGATCAGCTGCTCTTGGGGCAGCAGGTACACTGCACGCTTAGAACCAGTCGAATTCTGAGTATGAAGAGGAGGAGCTTCTCACATCTGGAAAATTTCGAGAAAAAATGTGACGCTTAACAGTTAACAGCTGAGGTAATATGTGTACAGAGATCTAATGTTCTAGATAGTGCTTGGCAATTAACACTAACTAACGCTAACAGCTGAGGTAATATGTGTACAGAGATCTAATGTTCTAGATAGTGCTTGGCAATTAACACTAACTAACGCTAACAGCTGAGGTAATATGTGAACAGAGATCTAATGTTCTAGATAGTGCTTGGCAATTAACACTAACTAACGCTAACAGCTGAGGTAATATGTGAACAGAGATCTAATGTTCTAGATAGTGCTTGGCAATTAACACTAACTAACGCTAACAGCTGAGGTAATATGTGAACAGAGATCTAATGTTCTAGATAGTGCTTGGCAATTAACACTAACTAACGCTAACAGCTGAGGTAATATGTTAACAGAGATGGCATGTTCTCTATAGTTCTTGCCGATTAGTACTAACTAACGCCAACGGCTGAGGTACTATATTCACAGAGATGGCATGTTCTAGACAGTTCTTGGCATTTAGCACTACTAATGCTAACATCTGAGGTACTTATGAACGTTTTAGATAGTTCTTAGTGTATGAATGTTCTAGACAGTAGATAGCACTGCAGGATCCACAGTAACGTTAACACTATTAGCTTGTTACTTGAATGTCTGTAAGATCCGCTTCATCTGATGAACAGGTGAATAAGGTGAGAGTGAAATCAGAGAACGTGTACCGGAAGAGGGGGCGGAGTCAGCAGTAGCCCATTATCATATAAAGGACTGACTGTTTCTCACATCTGGAAAATTTCGAGAAAATGGCGGACGGTGAAGCGACTGCAGCTGCGGTGGTGCATAGTGGAACTTGAAATGGTGTATAAATGTGAGTTCAACCCAAATCTGTCAAACCAGCCTATAAACATAAATAAATAAATGTATTTAGTATTTACTAGTAAATTATTTATTTATGTGCTAGTTTTGACAAATTTGATGAGAGAAAGGTACAAACAGAACATTTTTCAACCCAACTGAAAGATCAGCTGCCCTTGGGGCAGCAGGTACAAGAGCCACCTTCTACCCCAGACGTCCTTCTACTTAAAAACACTGAGGAGGGAATAGAACAGTACTGAGGCTACAGGTGCATCCCAATCGCGCACTGAATGCTAATTCAAAATCCAAAATGGCGGACGGTGATGCGATGGGGGCTGCGGTGGTGGTGGAACTTGGTTTATAATGGTGTATAAATGTGAGTTCAACCGAAATCTGTCAAACCAGCCTGTAAAAATAAATGTACTCAAGTAAACAATGAGTTTATCTGAGTTTGCGTTTCCACCGAAGCAGCCTTCGGTTCCGGCCCACCATCTGCAGGCGCTACCACATATGCAAACAACCTATTGGCTCTGTCAGCAGTCAGGATTGCTATATTACTGCTAGGTAACTCTACAAAGCTGAAATCTCATTTCAAGTGAAGAACAAGTTTTTTGTGTTCTGTGGAACCTTGCTTTTAGAACCTTTTAGAACACTTTAGCCTGCCCCCTTCTGCTGCGCTCACTCAGACCATGTATTCCCATACAGGAAGCCCTTACACACCTACACAGAGCTGTCGGATCGGCGTATTGAAGTGTATCGTTGATGTGTTGATAGGCGCACCACAAGCACGCATTCCCCCGCCGGCTCTCGCGCAGTAATCATTGTAAAAGCCATGCTTCAAATTACGCTGGACACAGTGGGAACCAACCACCAGCAGCAGCAGCAGCAGCAGTGCATACAAAACCTCATTAACAGCCCAGCCCGTGTGTGTGTGTGTACACGGTTCTGTGTGTGCTATCATTACGGCTGCGGCCACATGCATTTCTGAAACTGAGGTTTTTGAAAACGCTCTCCAGGGTGGACATTTCTGACCACGCCGTTTGCAGTGCTTCTGGATGATAGTGTTGGTGATTGACAAGTCACCCGCTGATGCTGTGTAAAAGGTGAAAATGGCTATAATGGGAGGAGAACCGTTAGAGAAATACACAGGGCTGATTCACCATTAAACGGCTCATAAACACTGCACCGACAGAGCACGCCAGAGTTCTACTTGGTCTAAAAAGAATGACCAGCTGTTCATCAGTTATGTTTGGTTCTTCAGGGACTTTAAAGGGGACATATTATGAAAGACTCACTTTTTTCAGTGCTAGTGTTCCTGCATTTTGGTGTCTGGACTGCCTACCAGCCCACAAGTACTGTCAAATACTTAAATAAGACATAAGACAACCAGGGTTGGCCCGAATACCAATTTCTGGGCTCTGGAGATTCGGTACAAATCAGAAGCCAACATTCGAAGCTTTGTCTTTTACGCTGAGGGAGCTAAGGCTAGCTATATTCGCTTTAGCTGGACAGCACATAAAACAGCTAGATGTGGATGTGGGTTCATAGCAAGAAACACCCCATAAAACCCACAATCTAGTCAAGGTTCAGCCCAAACCCGGCAGTCATTTGTTTCAGCCTAGATAAGAAAACATGGGATTCAATAAGCCATTCATATGTGGCCCCCAATCCTACATCAAGTGTGTGCAGCAAACAAAGTTTTCCCATTGGGTTCTAATGTTAAGCCAGCTAGCTAACAGCTGAGGTAATATATTAACAGAAATGTAATGTTCTAGATAGTTATTGGGATTTAACGCTAACTAACACTAACAGCCGAGCTAATATCTTAACAGGGATGTAATATTTCAGGTAGTTCTTGGCATTTAGCACTAGCTAATGCTAACAGCTGAGGTCACATATTAACAGAGATGTAATGTTCTAGATAGTTCTTGGCATTTAGCACTAGCTAATGCTAACAGCTGAGGTAATATACTAACAGAAATGCAATGTTCTAGATAGTTCTTGACGTTTAGCACCAGCTAATGCTAACGGCTGAGGTAATATATTAACAAAAATGCAATGTTGTAGATAGTTCTTTGCTTTTAGCATTAATTAATGCTAACAGCTGCGGTAATATGTTAACATAGATGTAATGTTCTAGATAATTCTTGGCATTTAGCACGAACTAACGCCAACAGCCAAGGTCATATGTTACCAGAGATGGCATGTTCTAGAGAGTTCTTGGCATTTAGCACTACTAATGCTAACATCTGAGGTACTTATGAACATTTTAGATAGTTCTTAGTGTATGAATGTTCTAGATAGTTCTTAGTGTAATTTGTACTGCAGGATCCACAGTAACGTTAACACTATTAGCTTGTTAGTTGAATGTCTGTAAGATCAGCTTCATCTGATGAACAGGTGAATAAGGTGAGAGTGAAATCAGAGAACAGGTACCGGAAGAGGGGCGGAGTCAGCAGTAGCCTATTATCATATAAAGGACCAACACTCAAACCTCCCATTCAGGGGTGGTTTTGTTATTATTTTCATTGTTAATAATTATTTTAATTGTATTTAATTGTTGGTTCTATAATTATGACTATGGAATGCTCTATGTTTACAATAAATAAATTAATTAATAAACATGAGCAGCCTGAATAACACATTAATTATGTATACTGATTCTCATAAGGTTTGTGAGTTTTTGCACGTTTCCCGTTGTGAAAGCCGGAACAAACACATTTGGAACCGCGGAGGTTCGTACTATGATGGTTCGTACTATGGTGGTTCAAACCGCTGTGGTACGAACAAGGTACGACAGGTTGGGGAAACGGTTGTACTTCCGATGTTAGTTAGTTGTACGGGAAACGCACCCCAGAACAGGACTGTTTAGACGGGAGGTGAAGGGAGCTGTGCTGCTTGATCCTTGTGCTATTTTAACCACAGACATTCATGAAGACCCCAGACAGGTCTCCGGACCCCGTGTTAGCTTGTGGAAAAGGGGTATAATGTGTCTGTGTGCTATATTGCAAGCTCCATGACAGACTGAGACTAGCCAGCTATCAACACAAGCCAGGTACTGTTTTCCCTATCCATGCACCAGAACCTGGAATTGAGAGAACTCTCCATCTCACAGTATGTGGGGAAATTGAGGTTCACGTATAAGAAGTGTGCAGGCGTTTGTCCGATTACTCAGCCTAATTTTTTTCTGTTTGGGAATGAAAGAGAGAGAGAAGCTCTCCCTGCTAACGCCAGCTTTACCGCACGGCTCTTCGCCGTGTACTTTACGTTTAGCACGACTGAACCGGAAATAAAGCTGTTGTGTTTTGGAAGACCATGAAAAACCAGGAGCTGAAGTGTCTGGATAGAGCAGCTAGCTATAGCTCTAGCCTGGAGAGAAGGGTCCTCTGATCACGGCTGGGAAACTGATCAGAAATCAGACTGTAAATAATATATATGTATAACGTTATATGCACTTTCTACGGTGGCCGAGAAGTGCAAAACAAAAGAACATTTCAGAAAACAAAAATAAAAACAAATTTACAAACGAAAAAAAATTACATTAAAGAAAACTAAATTACAAAAGCAAAAACAATTTCACAAGATGTGAAACACTTTTACCAGTACCGAAACACTTTTACAAACTCCGAATTCAGGTCTAACACACAGGAAGTGCTTGTTGCGGACCCTCGTCAATCAACCTGTTCGCGGTGGTAGAGTGGGTGGAGTTTGGGATGGTCACGACGCTAAAGCATGACTTGTCCATTTGTGGCGCGTGTTTTATCCAGCTGGCACGCTTCTGTTTTTCCTGTGGAAGGTCTTTAGAGTTTTTAAAGAGCAGACGGAAGAAAGAGACGAGCAGGCGACTCTAAACCACGTGGGCTGTAAAAGCTCTCAGCCAGTTTAAGCTAGCTAGCTGGTTCTCCACTATAGCTAGCGTTACAGCCCACTTACCTTCCTTAACATTTCCAGCTCTAAGTGGTTTAGACGTCGCCTGTTCCTCTCTGTCTTCCACTCACTCACTCTACCACCGCCAAACAGTTTGACTGACGAGGGTCCGCAACAAGCACTTCCTGTGTGTTAGACCCGCCCTTTCCCTCAGAATTCACAGTTCGTAAAAGTGTTTCAGTACTGGAACAGTGTTTCACGTCTTGTAAATTTGTTTTTATTTTTGTAATTTTGTTTTGTGAAATTTATTTATTTCTTTTTTTTGCCCATGTAAAATAGTTTTTAATTTTGTCATTTTGTTTTGTGAAATGTTAATTAGTTTTGCACTTCTCAGCCACCTTAACTTTCACTGTTAAAACACTGAGATATGATGGGGCCTTTAAAAGGCTGCGCTACAGTAAATCCCCTGCTGTCTCTGCTGCGTGTGAATTACTGAGTAATATTTGCCACATTTTCTGTACAGCTCAAGTGTCCCGGTGGTTCGTTCAATTATGTAAACGCTGCTGTAATGACGGGAAAGCATTCATTTGCAAAGCATGTCAGAATTCTCAATAATAATCACTAATAAGAAGAAGAACGACTAGAAAAGTGCCCACTTCCTTCTAGGCTGTGGTTGCTACGAGTGGAGCGAGGGATGAATAAGCGACACATACAGCAGTGCGGGTCAGGGTGGCTGTGGATTAGAGTTTGGGGGTCTGCCCTGAGTGAGTACATGAAGTCTGGTGGCTGTAGGTTAAAGGGAAGCTGCTGGTTAGCTCTCCCTAGGGTTTGGGCGGGGCAGAAAACGAATGGGACTCTATGGGTGGAAAGAGTGATGAAAAAAAAAAGACAAACAGACGAGTGCGAGTGGGACCAACATTGAATTTGTGCTCGGTGGCCTGCCCTGAGATAGCATATCAAAAACGGTGTCTGTTGGTCGAGCAGAAGTACAGTAGATGGGCGTGCACTTTTCCATCCCATTCATTGTTAATGGCAAAAAATTCCCATTGCTACGTGGAAACCGTGCATCCGATCAAAAAGCCATATACAAGCCCGAATCGGACAATCTGGACTCAAAAGTGGGAAAACTACATTTAAGATGGATTCAGTTTTGCTGTGTCGTTTATCATGAGCTCTGCAGTCGTCTTGGTTAGAATTAAGTAGAGCCGAGGAGTCGATTCCATCAATTCCAGCAGCCTACTCCAGAGAACTTGGAGTCGTGCATCACTAGTCTTAAAAGATGACGGGTCACTGAATATTACACACAGCCACATTATTATGACCACTAGCTAATATCCAGAGTAACCGCCGTGTGCAGCACGGACAGCAGCTAGACGGGCTGGGAGTGAGTCAATAAGGCCCTGGTAGGTTGTCACAGGGATCTGGAGCCATGCTGACTGTAGTGTATCCCACAGCTGCTGGTGGGGGCATGCGGCCTGGTTCCTGTGTCTAGTGTAAAATGGGTTTATGTGTGAGCCTGTGTGTGTATAACTCACAGCGCTGAATCCGGGCACCAGGTTGAGTGGGCTGGCGTCCAGTGTGAAGGGGAGAAACTGCTTGAGGCGCAGAGACGACTGCAATGGGAGAGGAGCCCGCACCAGAGGGAGCAAACCACTCTGACATGCATTACCTACAGAGGAAGGGAGGGAGAGAAAGAGAGAGAGAGAGAGAGAGTTAATGTTAAGTTCTAAACTTTGCTAAATGTCAAATAAAAAACAGGAGCTTTAAAGTGGTGCTTTGGTTTTTGGCCAAATATCAGATTCACCCAGTTCCCTTCCTTATCCTGAATTTATCCAAGACATGTTTGGTATTTGAAGCCTGATTTTCCCTGGAGCTACACTGCAAATGTAGCTAAGTAGTAGTCGTCATCATCAAAAGAATAGCTGCACAAATAGCTGCACCCAGAAAGAATCAACCGGCAGGAATGAAACTTGGTGGGTGGGTTTGACATCATGAGATATGCAAACGATTCAAGTTTCAGGTTCGGCCGCACATGTGATGTAAGCAAGGACAGGTCTTATCGCTGTACCTGACTGACCCAACAGCCACGATTGCGGACAGTCAGTGAGCAGTGATGCCTCCATGAGTCATCCTGTTAGTGCCAGCACCATTGGCAGGCGGCTGCACCACGCAGGACTACATGCATGCAGACCGTTACGACGACTGTCCTTAACACCACGTCAACGTCACCAAAGACTGCAATGGTGTCGTGCCAGACTGTCATGGAGTGACTCAGAATGGCAGTGGGTCATCTTCAGTGACGAGTCCCGCTTTTGTCTTGGTGGAGACGACCAACGAATCCGTGTGTGGAGGCACCGTGGTCAACACCAAGATCAACGGTTTGTCTGGTGTCACTCCACCTCCACCCCTACCGCACCATCTGCAGCAACTGTGTGAGAATGTTCAAGCTGCATGGGATGGATTATCACAGGACACCATTAGGAACCTCTACAACTCCATGCCGAAACTCCACGCCATGTTGGGTTAGCGGCCCGACGCCATACTGAGAGACAGACTTCTGTATGTGTAGCTCAATAAATATTGATCATATCAGTCTAAATGTATCATCATTTATTGTTCCTGGTAATCTTTATCTTCCTTCCCAACAGCACTGCCACCCCACACCTCCTTCTGGGTGCAGCTGTTCTTTTGAAGATGAGTTTGGGTGCATGTCTTTTCAGGCTGTTGTATGTGGACCCTACCCTACACACTGTACCAAGCCTGTGAGCAAGACTCAATACAGAGGAGAGCGTGTGACGAAATTAGGCTTGTTGTTGCCTTATGCTAATAGTCGGTAGCTAACTTTGATGGCTCTGGTGCAAAGCCAAAGAAGGAACGCTAACTCAAACGTTGATGTAAGGTGAGAATCCGTCTCCTTTATACTCAGTTAAAGTCTAAAGTCAGCCTAAATAACATACTGACCTAGCCTACAGTATTCTGAACCTCTTCAAGGAGGCTTTCAACCTGCACCTTTCCCTTCTTACGTCTGAACTTAAGCCAAAGAGGGGATGAGACGTGAAAATCGAGATGAATTTGTGATATGAAGTCGGCCAAAACCCTCCTCAGAAAGCGGTTATTTTCAGCAGGCTGAGTGGTGGTTCATGTTAAGCGGGGATGGGCCGTGCCAGCCAGTATCAGCCAGAGAAGAATGTGAGCCGTGTCAGATCTTAACGAATGAGCTGGGGGGGGGGGGAAACGTTCCGACATATCACAGGCGCTCGGCACTCGCTCTTAGACTCTGTTTGGCTAGAATCTGTGCCTTAGTCGTAGCGTTCCTGATGGATTCTGTCAGTGTGCTAATTGCATTTATTCAGAGCTTGATTTATGTAATTACCTTTTTGAGCATTTTCACAGGCCAATTATACTTAAAGCTGAAGATATTTTTGTTGATGGGCCATGTAGCTAGTGATTAATCAGCTCTCAGTTCATTTTAGCACATGCACATACACCCAGCGGCCACTTCATTGGGTGCACCTCCTTCTATCTACACTTGCTGTCCGTCTTATCAGCTCCACTGACCATATAGGAGCACTCTGTAGTCCATCTGTTCCTCTGTATACTTTACTACCCTGTTCTTCAATGGTCAGGACCCCCACAGGACCACCACAGAGCAGGTATTATGTGGGTGGTGGGTCATTCTCAGCACTGCAGTGACACTGACGTGGTGGTGGTGTGTTAGTGTGTGTGGTGCTGGTGTGAGTGGATCAGACACAGCAGTGCTGCTGGAGTGTTTAAACACTGTGTCCACTCACTGTCCACTCTATTAGACACTCCTACCTTGCTGGTCCACCTTGTAGATGTACAGTCAGAGACGATAGCTCATCTGCTGCTGCACAGTGCAGTGTTGGTCATCCTCTAGTCCTTCATCAGTGGTCACAGGACGCTGCCCACAGGACGCTGCCCACAGGACGCTGCCCACAGGACGCTGCCCACAGGACGCTGCTGGGTGGATAGTTTTGGTTGGTGGACGATTCTCAGTCCAACAGTGACACTGAGGTGTCCAGCAGCACTGCTGTGTCTGATTCACTCACACCAGCACAACACACACTAACACGCTACAACCACGTCAGTGTCACTGCAATGCTCTAAATGATCCACCACCCACATCATACCTGCTCTGTGGTGGTCCTGTGGGGGTACAGCAAGTTCTGTAAATCTGTAAGTCAGTGCTTATAGTGCAGTTTATCTGATGGGGATCTACCAGGTCTGCTTGATCTACCAGGTCTTCTGGGTGGTTGTTAGGACCTCCATTTCTTTAAACCTTGTAGTCCTGCGTGGTGCAGCCGTCTGCCAATGGTGCTGGCACTAACAGGGTGACTCATGGAGGCATCACTGCTCACTGAATGTCCACAATCGTGGCTGTTGGGTCAGTCAGGTACAGCAATAAGACCGGTCCTTGCTTACGTCACATGACGCTTGAATCATTAGCATGTCTCACAATGTCAAACCGACCCACCAAGTCTTAATCCTGTGGGTTGATTCCTTCCAGGTGCAGATATTTGTGCAGCTGTTCTTTGACGGCGACTGTATATCTGTAGTGGAAAACGAAGCAGTCGGTACCAAAAGCAAGTAAGGCTGAGCCGAGTCGAGACGCACCTTGTGGTGGACAAGCAGCTTTTGTTTGGGGTAGTTTTTTGGGAGCCATTGCGCCACATTGCGCTATTGCGCCACAGGAGAAAAGGCCGCTCGGGATGAAATTGGGATTCCGATGTGTTTTTAAATCATGTGTCTGTCGGTCACCTCAGGTCCACTAGCCAGCACGCTTGATCATATAATGCTTAATGTCAGATCTGGAGATGGACGTCTCCGTGGCTATTAAGAGAGTGGCACAAAAGCCCAGTGCATTAAGCCGGCCGAGCCGGCAGGAAGGACATAAAGCAGTAGGGGGAAAACAAAAGTAAATACTTGGTTTTATTATCATGTGAGTAAGAGGCGTCAGAGTGGGGATTTATGTGGGCTGAATTAGAAACAGCACAGCCCGCTTACAAAACCAGGACCGCGGGTCTAAACGAGCGGCCCCGTATTAGTATTAGTTACTGCCGCAGGATAAATGCACTACAGAGCGTTTCTTTCCCTCTTCCCTTCTTCCCTTCTTTTTCTCTTTCTTTCTTTCTTTCATTCTTCCTTTCTTTTTTTTGAACAAAGGACCAACGACTAATGACAACAGCATGGAGCTAAAAGTAGGAGCCGTCCCGTATCAAAACACCAGCTTGAGACGAATTAAGGACATTATGTTTCGAAACGCTTCCAGTCCCGCAGGCCATTAAAGGGGGGGGACGGGACGGGGGGAATAAAAGAGAAGGGGTCGTAAAAATAAAGAGCCGCAGCTTTGTTACGACTGGGCCCGCATGCGAGTAAAGACACGTTTAAAGCCTAATCCTGCAGCATATGAGTCTAATGCCCGTCACATGACGTTCGGCAGAAAGCACGCCGGCCTAAAGACCCCGAGCGGTGTCAAGCAGTCTGGATTAATGTGACAGTTTGGTCTGTTGTGTTTCCACCCTTCACCCCAAATCAGGCAAGACGTGGCTTCTTTAGTGGAGCTACGCGGCTAATAGCTCACATGTAGTCAACGGGCATTGTGCGAACTGCACACTGGCCTCAAGCTACGTGATGTTATCTCAAACAGGCGTGTTTACAGTCATATGCATACGTTTGGGCTAAGTGCAAATAAGTCAACACACATGCTCCACAGAGAAAATACATCAAATGCAACATCGAATAAAATGACGCCATTTTAAAAAAAAGTTATGGCATTATAACTTGCATGATGCCACTAAATTCTGCATTTCAAATGCATTTACATTGAAAATAATGTAAATAAATTCTGAAATTATACTTAAATTGTGTAATTATGATATTAAATTGTGCATTCAATTATACATTTATAATTGTATTTTGAAATGGCACACAGAAATGATGTAATTCCACTTAAATGATGTGATTAAATTAAATTATGCAATATAACTTGAAATAAGGAAGTTAAGGTCAACAAATAAGCCAAATTTGTGCCCAAAAATGTACCATGTTTAGGTTCTCTGTAGAGAATCCATGCCCTTAATATGTCATTTGACCAGGACTGGTTAAACCTTTGCATATGACTGTATGAATTTCTCACTCCTTATTAATGCACTTACATGCCGGTGGTAGGCAGCTAATGGCAAACCCAATATTCCATTGTTTTCAATGGAGCAGTGACAGCAGTGTACCGCAATGGTCATCGGAATGTTCCACCAAGAGTTTCACAACTTGGTGAAATGAACCAGATGTTGATTTTTTTTGGGGGGTGCGGGCCATGCACACCGAACTGCTGGAGTCAAGGTGGGTGTACCCAGTATTACTCAGAAACTATTTACAGCAGGGCTTGAAAGTTTGTGAACCCTTTAGAACTGTCTATTTCTCCATAGATTTGAGCTACAACTTCATCTGAAGTCCTAAAAGTAGATACATAGAACCAAATGAAACTAATGAGACTTGGTCATTTGTTTATTGAGGCAAATGATCCAAAGATTTCATATCTGTGAGCGGCAAAAGTATGTGTCAGGTGTTTTCAGTCAATGGGATGGTGATGATCAGGTGTGAGTGGGCGCCAACAGGGATCTATCAAAGTCAGATCTTCACGACATGCATGGCACGAACAAAGGAGAGCGCTATCCCACTTCTGACACCAATGTAGACACCAGACCTTCTGGACGTGTGACGTGTGACAACAAACCGTTCATCTGGGTGTTGACCACGGTGCCTACACACGGATTCGTTGGTCGTCTCCACCAAGACAAAAGCGGGACTCGTCACTGAAGATGACCCGCTGCCGTTCTGAGTCACTCCATGACAGTCTGGCACGACACCATTGCAGTCTTTGGTGACGTTGACATGGTGTTAAGGACAGTCGTCGTAACGGCCTGTGGGCATGTAGCCCTGCGTCACGCAGCCATATGCCAGTGGTGCTGGCATTAACAGGATGACTCATGGAGGCATCACTGATTGCTGAATGTCTGTAATCGTGGCTGTTGGGTCAGTCAGGTACCGCGATAAGGCCCATTCTTGCTTACGTCACACGCACGGCCGAGCTTGAATCATTGGCATGTCTCACAATGTCAAACCTACCCACCAAGTTTTAATACTGTCGGTTGATTCCTTCCGGGTGCAACTATTTGTGCAGCTGTTCTTTGACAGCGAGTGTATATCTGCAGTGGAAAACGAAGCAGTCGGTACCATAAGCAAGTAAGGCTGATCCGAGTCGAGACGCACAAACAAAGGAGAGCGCTGTCCCACTTCTGACACCAATGTAGCATCAGTGCCGAGCACAGGAAACGAAACTCTTTAAGCCAAAGCTCTTCCACTGAACACAGCAGCAGGAAAGAACCAGCTCCAATGCTGGCCAGCAAGGCAGGAAAGCAGGCAAGTCACTTCCAAACATACCGCGTTCCTGCACCGGTGGCACTACCACTTCACTAACTACCCCAGAGCCCAGCACAAAACAGCGTAAACACCACATGCACATCTTTACTCAACAACAGCAACTTATTTGCATGATTTAAAGTCTCTCTTCCTGCCAATCCGGCGCTCCCTCCTGCACGTCCATGGGATAATAAGCCAACATAGGGACGCTACAGTACTTTAGTCCCTGTGTCTAGCTTTAACAGTACGCCACATCCATTAGCATGTCTGTTTGATGTACTATATTTAAGATGGTCAATTAGGAATGCAATTAGCGCAATGCTAATTCTTGGGTATAAGCTAATAATATTACATGAGCTACATTAGCCTGGTAGCTGCAGTGCAAACCGAAAGCAGCAAACTTGAGACACCAAACACGTCTTGGCTGACGTTGGAGATTCTGCCAAAGTACTGCTTTAAAGTGTTGCCTGCAAGAGACCGTGAACTCCAGCTTCCACAATTCAGCTCTGCAACTGAGCCATTGCACAGTGTTCTGTATCTCTCATCGAGAAAAACACACTTGAAGAAGTGCTCCACAGAGCATTATTAAAAATGCTAATAATAATAAATAAAATTAATGAATAAAAAAATACCCCCTAGAGAACTGCTTTGCATTGCAAGCCGGATCTGTAAACCGCAACGCTGATGTTGGCGGACAGCCCTTTGGATTAAAGCGCATATGTCTTGTTAAGTCGGCGAGAGGGAGTTGGATTGTTACGGGGGGCTTCTGACACCATGCCCCATTGCATAAGCCAGTGTGGGCCTTTCTTTTACAACTCTGTTTTTTTCCCCGCCGAGCAGTAATGTGGAAAATGTCCACATGGCTTAATGGCGCAGTAAATCTGTATGTCGATGGCATGCTCCTCTCGGGATGAGTGCGCTAAGCCCTCATGATCCTCTCACCTCGGAAGGAAAACAGGTCATTTGCCGTCCCACCAAAACATGCACGCTCATACGAAAGACCCCCCAATCCTAAAGCACCCGTGGTCAAACACACACTGCTAAGTCCCTGGCCGCATTTCAGCACTTCAGAGAAAAGTCGTTTTGAACTTGAACCGCCCCTCACTTTGGCTACGAGTGCGAGCTAGCTCAGGCTAGGCCTCAGGGTTCTTCTGGGTAATTGTGTGCTTGAACCAAGGCAGACGCCCTGCGGTCTAGTGGCATGCGTAATGACAGACCACAGAACAACAGAGGGGAGACTTAAAGGAATACTATATCCAGGCTAGCTAACATGGCTAGCGGAGAGCAGTTAGCATTCATGGCCTACCATGTCTGAATTAGCTTTTGGGGGAACACTTCACCCAAACTAGACCATGTGCCTAACAATGAATTAAAAATAGCATGGACCAGGAAGTGTGATCTCATTTCTCATTTATAAGCTTTGGGGGAATACTTCACAGGATAACGTGGCTTAAAATTAGCATGGACCAGGAAGCGTAATCTAATTTCTGGAAAACTGTAGAGGATCTATAAGCTGTTGGGTGAATGTTTCACCCTTTCACGATTTTGGACGAATATTTACCCAAACTAGATACTGTGGTTAGAATGAATTCAAATTGGCATGGACCAGGAAGCATGATCTCTTATTTGGAGAACTATAGAGGTTCTATAAGCTCTCGGGTGAATGTTCCCCCAACCTAGATAATGTGGCTTAAAATTAGCATGGACCAGGAAGTGTGATCTAATTTCTGGAATACTGTTGAGGCTCTATAAGCTTTCGGGGGACTCAGGCTAACTAGAAGCTGTAGCTAACAATGAATTACAATTAGCATGGACCAGGAAGTGCGATCTAGTTTCTGTAGAGGTTCTATAAGCTTTTGGTTGAATACTGATAAGGTGGCCACCAATGCAATATACATTGGCCTGACAGCTCTACGATGTTTTATAGAGTTTTTGCATAAATACTTCACCCAAATGCTTAACCCAAATATGGCTAGCAATTCAGTTACAACTAGTGGACAACAGTTAGCATGTCTGTAATGCTATAAAGCCTAAACTTCCCCCAAACTAGCTAATGTAGCAAACAATGAATTAAGATGAGCAAGGTCCAGGTAGCCAAAGCTCACTCCTGTAAGGCTATAGAGTTCCTATAGGTTTTTGAGTGAACTAACTTCCACCCAAACAAGCGTATGTGACTGGTACTGAATTAAAACTAACGGGAACCAGTTAGCATGGTCTAATTTATGCGATGTTACTGTAGCAGCTGTGGTATGCAACATTTGCATTTTCTGACTCCTTCCAGACTGTTCTGCTTAGTGACTTCTGACAACTGAAAGGCCCAGATCCAGTCCCACCCTATCTGACCACTTTCCCACCCATCCCACGTCCTCCCAGAATTAAACACGACTTTCCTGGACGGACAGCGACACTGCAGTGGAATTTTCTGAAGTAGATCATGTTTCCAATACATATAAATCAGTGTTCTCTTTTTTTATGCGCGCTGTGTTCGCAGACATGCTTAGTTTCTTAGCAGAATCCAGATGTTAGCGTGATCCTCGCGGCATTCGGCAGCTGCTGTGGGTGGGCAGGGAGTGGGCAGTGCCCGCTCAAAGTGGTTGTCTGCCCACTCACCCTATGAAAGCTCAAGCAACAATAAACATTTTCACTTCCTACGATTAAAGACTAGATGCTTTCCAGGTTGCCTTCACCACAACACAGTTGCTTGGCGGCTAGAGGATTGGAATTCTGTCAAGTTCAGAATTGAGGTTCAGTTTTTTGTTTCCCCATCTATCTGTTTCTTCAGGGTCTTTTAATATTCATATTAATTTTTATTTCATATTTAATATTTCTCTTCTGATGTTGTCTTCAGTCTGACAGCCCTTGTATTGTATGTGCATGCACATCTTGGCATATCAGTGCTACAGGTTTACGCTCACGCTTCCCGTTATCTACATACATAGGATGTTACATCCATATGGCTGTGTGATGCATGTACATGTGAAGGGGGTCAGATTCTGTACCTTCAGCTCGTCAACAAATGCATGTGTGCAGCTGTGCATGAGGGGCAAAGCATGATGTGTATTTACTACAGTGGTTTGTATATATATATATATATATATATTAACTCGTCTGCCTTCACACACATATGAACTTGAGTGACATCCCATATTTAATCCACAGGGTTTAATATGGTGTCGGCCCTTTACAGCTATAACAGCTTCAACTCTTCTGGGAAGGCTTTCCACAAGGTTTAGGAATGTGTTTATGGGAATGTTTAACTATTCTTCCAGAAGCGCATTTGTGAGGTCAGACACTGATGTTGGACGAGAAGGCCTGGCTCGCAGTCTTCGCTCTAATTCATCCCAAAGGTGTTCTATTGGGTTGAGGTCAGGACCCTGTGCAGGTCAGTCAAGCCCTTCCACCCCATACTCCCTCCTCCATGTCTTTGTGGACCTTGCTTTGTGCACTGGTGCGCAGTCATGTTGGAACAGGAAGGGGCCGTCCCCAAACTGTTCCCACAAAGTTGGGAGCATGAAATGGTCCAGAGTCTCTTGGTCTGCTGAAGCATTAAGAGTTCCTTTCACTGGAACTAAGGGTCCGAGCCCAACTCCTGAACAACACCCCTACACCATAATCCCCCCTCCACCAAACTTTACACTCGACACAGTGCAGTCAGACAAGTACCGTTCTCCTGGCAACCGTCAAACCTAGACTGGTCCATCGGATTGCCAGACGGAGAAGCGTGATTAGTCACTCCAGAGAACACGTCTCCACTGCTCTAGAGTCCAGTGGCGGCACTTTACACCACTGCATTCAATGCTTTGCATTGCGCTTGGTGATGTAAGGCTTGGATGCAGCTGCTCGGCCATGGAAACCCATTCCATGAAGCTCTCTACACACTGTTCTTGAGCTGATCTGAAGGACACATGAAGTTTGGAGGTCTCTGCAGAAAGTTGGTGACCTCTGCTGTCGTTCCCAATCACTTCCACTTTGTTATAATCCCACTGACAGTCGACTGTGGTCTATTTAGTAGTGAGGAAATTTCACAGCTGGACTTGTTGCACAGGTGTCATCCTATCACGGTACCACACTGGAATCCTCAGAGCTCTTGAGAGCGACCCATTATTTCACTAATGTCTGTAGAAGCAGTCTGTATGTCTAGGTGCTCGGTTTTATACACCTGTGGCCATGGAAGTGACTGGAACACCTGAATTCAGTGATTTGGATGGGTGAGTGAATACTTTGTATAATATGAAGTATAATAAATAATAATAATAAATCTCATAATTCTACGTGTAAACGAAACCCACCTTGCCAGTCATCAGAAGTCTGGCTTTTTGTTTAGTTGATGACTTGCTCGAAAAAGTGCGTCGGAACACTCGCTAATTCAAAGTCACCCTAACCCGTCCACCACCTCCTGGGACGCGCACTCCATATCCACCCCTAAAATTTACCTCAGCTCTCAACTCCCACGATGGCTTTGAAGAGCACACGGGGCTTAGCGTGAGTGCGTGTGTGTGTGTTTGTGAGTGTGTGTGTGTGTGTAAGAGAGAGAGAGATTTGCCCTAAGCAGTCTCCGTCTCTTCACTCAGATGTGCCTATCATCCTAAAAAGCTTTTAAAGCTCCTGCCCCTGCAGCTGCGTTAGAGAAGAAAAATGACGTCTGCGGGGACAAAAGATGGCACCTCCATAATTAATACACATCCACCCCACTTTCACAGTCCCCCTGTCTCACCCGAACTCGAGCCTTCTCAGTGTCTCTCCACAGCTGCCTGTATCAACACAAACCGGTCCCTCCAAGATGGCCAAACCAGACCAGTGTACGTACAGGACAGCAACGTAGCATTAGCTCCCTGATGCAGACAGCCAGTGCTGAGATAATGTGCGGCGCTGCGCTCTTCCAGCGAGCAAAGGCGTTTGAATTAGTCTCCGTTACTTTGGAAGTACTTCCCATTTAAAGGCCTACCGAATGAAGTCTTGGAGTGCTCTCGTCCAATACAAGCATTCCTGAGAGAGGTCAGGCTTATTATCAGTGACTCACGTTTCAGGGCTCTTTTGAATCACACCATCTCAAGTGGTGGGCTGCTTAAAAATGTCCTCTTTTCTAGAGCTCTCGGTTTCCTTAATACCCCCGCTTACATAAAGACATTCATGTTCAATTGAAAGTAGGTTTAAAAGTATCTGTAATCTGATATCGCCAAGAAAAACAGTGGCACAAATAGCTTCACCCAGAAGGAATCAACCGACTGGAGTGAAACTTGGTGGGTAGGTTTGACATCGTGAGACATGCAGATGATCCAAGTTTCAGACTCGGCTGGGCATGTGACGGGCCTTATCGCTGTACCCGACTGACCCAACAGCTATGATTCAGTGAGCAGCGATGCCCTTCATGAGTCATCCTGTTAGTGGCAGCACCATTGGCAGATGGCTGCACCACGCAGGACTACGCGCACGCAGACCGTTACACCGACTGTCCTTAACACCACGTCAACGTCACCGAAGACTGCAATGGTGTCGTGCCAGACTGTCATGGAGTGACTCAGAATGACAGCGGGTCATCTTCAGTGACGAGTCCCGCGTTTGTCTTGGTGGAGACGACCAACGAATCCGTGTGTGGAGGCACCGTGGTCAGCGCCAAGATGAACGGTTTGTTGTTACACGCCACACATCCTGAAGGCCTGGTGTCACTCCACCTCCACCCCTACCGCACCATCTGCAGGAACTGTGTGAGGATATTCAAGCTGCATGGGATGGATTATCACAGGACACCATTAGGAACCTCTACAGCTCCATGCCGAGACGTCTGGCATGTTGCGTTAGCAAACATGGCTGCTCGAAGCCATACTGAGAGACAGACTTCTGTATGTGTAGCTCAATAAATATTGATCATATCAGTCTAAATGTATCATCATTTATTGATCCTGGTAACCTTTATCTTCCTTCCCAACAGCACTGCAATCCCACACCTCCTTCTGGGTGCAGCTGTTCTATTGATGATGAGTGAATGGTTTAGATGTCATGACCTCTGGTTCCTGTCACTACCAGTGTTGCGTGGTCAAGTGAGGAACACACAAGGTACATTAGTGCCCTACAAAGTGATGCACAGACTTTACTGTATACCAGTCACGCTCTAGAAAACAGGATAAGTGGATAGTGATCTGTGCTGGAAGTGCAATGGGCCACCTTCCATGCAATGTGGGAATGTTCCTCTGCTTTTTTCCTTCTGGTCATCAAAGGTCTCAGAGGGTGGTTGGAAAAACCACTATCAGAGTCTCCCCAGCTTTATCTGGAGCCCATTTTACCACCAGGTTTCTCAGAAGCAGAATTCAGACTAGCACTAGCAGAGTTTCTCAGTGCCCTCCGACACTGGAGGAGTCAGGGCAGGCCTACTTTTACTGGTTGGCCAAAATTACTGACAGATTCAGCCTCCTTTGAAGCTCCGGTTGAAAGACGTGATGGTTATCAAGTGCCATGTTGTCAGGTTTCGTCCCACGTCCTCGTTCTGAACGGCCGGTATACTGGACATCGTTTCCCAGGTGTTCTAGCTCTGTAGAAGCAGGCATGTCACCACTCTCACGTTTGGGTGTTTCCACACAGCTCAAAGAGTCTTTGTAATGGTGGATCGTTTAATTTGGCGTGTTTACTTTTTTTTTCTCTGTTTACTCTTGTCAAAAACAAAAACAAACAGGTGTTCACCGCCTCCAAGGCCAAGTGAACTGCTGTATTCTGCATTTACCTCAGAACTGAGGTTATGTGCTTCCAGAAGGTTCCTAAAATAGAAATAGTAGGTATCTGTTTCTACATACACAGATGCTGAGATAAAGTGCACTGTCCAGTAATCTGGACTCGGTGGAGTAAATGATGCTTTGCTTGGTATAACAGACGTCTGCTTCACAAAACACAATCATTGAGGATTTAAGCTGGTTTCGTTATTAGTAGAATCCCAGGTTTATGTAGGAGCGAGAGGAGGTGATGATCTATGAATTTGGGGACAATATCACTGTTGGAGTGATTTCAGTGGATTTCACTGTCCAGCAATACTACACACTGTATTGACACTGAACATATATCTGTCTGCAACATTGGGCTAACATACACGACGCTTTTAGTTCTAACAAAGCCTATGAAATACATAATATAGCGTCTGTAATATTTTTAACCCCCGATTGCTTCACCCAGTTAAACCCGTTGTTTATTATTATTATTATGATCTAAGAAGTCAATGGCGCTCATGAAGTCAGAACTCTGAGTAGTAAAAACATACATATATAGTAACTTCAGGCTCCTGCAGATGGCGCTGCATGAGGATGATGGGGCTATAAATCCCTGCAGGGTGTGAGTGACGGGATCCATAGATTGGGAAGAGGTGCTACAGTACAGTGAATGTCTCGTTCCATGTGTGGAAAATGGCTCCAAAGCAGATGTTAATGATTGGCTAAAAGGAGGGACTGCATTTGGGCGTGCCAAAGACCATAGTGTGAAGGAAGTAGCTGAATCTGCAGGTGTATGGAAGCGTACGGTCATACGGGTCTACCAGCAGTGGTACCAGCAATTCCTCGGAATTGTGCCAGGGAAGGCATCCACCAAATCTGGCCCAACTGCCCAATTCTTTGATGGAAGAGTATCTGAACATTGATGTGGCCTACATCCAGAAATGTGTCCAGTACATGCCAAATCCAGTCACAGCTGGTATTACACACTACTACAGGTGACTCATTTGAGGTGAGCTTATATATATGTGTACGGCTCCTTTCCCCACCACTGTAAACAGTTCTCTCTAGAACCGAGGATTTCACGCCTAACCACACCTTGACCATTTAATTATGCAGATTGAGCCTTTTAATGTAGCGTATTAAACTTATTATCCACTGCTCTAAACTATCACAGCTAAATTACACAGTTCTGTAGATCCATATATCGAAGAGATCCATATATTGCACTGCTACCGCACAACCCTGACAAGCTATCATTGCAGGCAATTTCCTGATCAAACTGAACTCATACAGCAAGCGGCCGGTTAAAGCTCAGTAACTCAAAAGCATGTCCAGAATGCCTCTTTCATTGCAACCAGAGCCGCTTCCCATGCGCACCCCGATGGTCCCCGAAGCACAGCGGTCATTTGGCGTCCAGCTGGGCTTAAACAAACGCTGTAGGTGGTAATTCAGCGCCGGGGTTTGTGCCGCATGCTCAGTAATGTGAGGTGAACCACAGCCACGTTAGTGCGCTCTCCCCATCCACAGTGAAACCACATCCAGCCTGCAGTCCCTGATTGCCAATCACAGCCAGTCTGTTCACGTCCCGTAGCGGAGCGTTTTCAAACCTGCCTGTCAGTTTCCAGGCTTGATGCACGCGTGAGCTCATTCTTTGCGCAATCCAGAAAACATTTCCTACCCTAAGGGGTCTACCGTACAGTTGGATGTCGAGAGCCTGCAGCGAAAACTTTTGTTTTGACCTACAACAATGGCATGGAGACTGGGGGAGTTTGAGGAACGCCAGGATTTTTTACTGTTACAGCATGCAAAATTCATGGAACTGCTGCAATTTAAATGCTGTGTGTACTATACACCATGGACGCCGGGCGTTGTAGTAGTTCCATGAATTTTGGATGGCGCCGTCGGCTAAGGAAATAGCAGAGGTAATTCCGTCATGCCTTTTACTCACTCTACAGCATCTGCAGTTCAACAGGCTACAGTGCCGCACACTGTACACTAGGCATGCTGGGTACTGAAATACAGTAAAACGGCATTCCGTTATTGCGTTATTAGGCATCTGATCCACTGTCCACGAAGCGAAACTCATGAAAACTACATCAACGTAAACACATTGTGGATTATTCCGGCATGCCTATATAAAGAATTCCCAAGGAAGGTTTAGCGGTCGAAACACAATAAAGGCCACATACATACTACATGCAATACTCCTGCATGAAGGTGGTTTTAAAGAGGACCCATCATGCTTTTCCACTTTCTCCCTTTCCTTTACTGTGCTATGTAGGTGTTAAGGTTATGACGGCCCAAAGCACACACCCAAGATCTGCATTCCCGTAGGACTTCACTGGACTCGTGGGTCTCACCACAATATCTCGCGGTGCAGGACGAAATTTCAATGTCATGCAAAGGGGCGGGTGGTTAACCAATCCAATGCCTGTGGGAGCTGAACAACGTACACACGTAGAGAAATCTCTCAAATTAATATCCTGCACTTATCATCCAAAGAACAGCTGCACCTAGAAGGAGGTGGGGGATTGCAGTGCTGTTGGGAAGGAAGATAAAGATTACCAGGATCAATAAATGATGATAAGTTTAGACTGATATGATCAATATTTATTGAGCTACACATACAGAAGTCTGTCTCTCAGTATGGCGTCGGGCCGCCATGTTTGCTAACCCAACACGCCAGACGTCTCAGCATGGGGCTGTAGAGGTTCCTAATGGTGTCCTGTGATAATCCATCCCATGCAGCTTGAATATCCTCACACAGTTCCTGCAGATGGTGCGGTAGGGGTGGAGGTGGAGTGACACCAGGCCTTCTGGACGTGTGACGCGTGACAACAAACCGTTCATCTTGGTGCTGACCACGGTGCCTCCACACACAGATTCGTTGGTCGTCTCCACCAAGACAAAAGCGGGACTCGTCACTGAAGATGACCCGCTGCCATTCTGAGTCACTCCATGACAGTCTGGCACGACACCATTGCAGTCTTTGGTGACGTTGACGTGGTGTTAAGGACAGTTGGTCGTAACGGTCTGCGTGCATGTAGTCCTGTGTGGTGCAGCGGTCTGCCAATGATGCTGCACTGACAGGATGACTCATGGAGGGCTTCACTGCTCGCTGAAATTGTGGCTGTTGGGTCAGTGCTTACGTTACATGAGCACCCGAGCGTGAAACTTGAATCATTAGCATGCCTCATGATGTCAAACCTACCCACCGAGTTTCATCCCTGTCGGTTGACTCCTCCTGTCCCACACATACATCCAGTACATGCCAGAGGGAGAAACTTTCTCCCACAGAAAGCTGCCTGAAACTCCTCATTGTAATTCCAGGCTTTTTCTCCGTAAGGCGGTGATGTCATCTCGTAACACGGTCCTTATTGCCCGCCTACCTCCCACCTGCCTTGGCACGCCCTCACACAATATTACCACTTTTAACCACTTGGCCAGTTGACCAGTCAGAACAGAGTGGGCAAGCTGACCAATCAGAGCACACACTGGGCTCATTGGGAGGCGGGGCTTAAAGACATAGGAGCTCTAACAGGCAGAGGGTGACCATGGATGTTCAGTTTTGGGAAAAGCATGGAAGCATGGAAATCTGTCCTAGTAGACCTTTAATACTGGACTCAACTCATCATACTGTCATTCTGTAATCTGCACTACTCAGAGCTGTAGGCTACCACAGCCAATGCAGCTTAACGACCACACATACGCAGCGATGTTAGCCTGCATGTAGCGAAATCTATTATTTTGGCTCCTTACTGGCCTCGATTTGTGCAAACTTGACCTGAACTCATTAGACTGATCACTGTTGTCTCTGGTATCGGCATGACTGTCTCAGCACTGCATTGTTTATTTGCATCACAAACGTACCGCGCACGTTACTTTGGCCTACACATTTTAGATTATGTCACCCACCAGTTCCTCCATTACCACCTATCCTAAATTCAGAGACCCCCATTTACTACGTTTCACAAATACATCTCAGCGTGGAAGTAAAAAATGAGTTTTTATATTCATTCAGGTCAACTTCCATCTACTTGCAAAGCAAGTTTGGACAGTCGACTTTTCATAATTGCATTATCATGGTATCATTGCACCACTGTATCCCCATGCATGGCATGCAACTCCGTGTGCATTTTGGGAATTGTAGCATTTGCATTGGCGTTCTATCATTTCATCAGTGACCACCATGCATGATGGACAGTACAGTGTGAATGCCGGCTGACCCTGCTGCATTCCTGCAAGACTAGCGGTGATTCTAATGCAACATGCATTCTGGGTATTACAGGAATTGCAACAATCTTGGAGTATCCCTAAGAATTCCAGACGTGATTCCATCACCGTTGCGATAAATCTCTTACGTAGCCTGCTTCTTTTTCTTGCCCTCTGCCTCCTATCAGTCACTCAGTGGAGAGCCGTTCATCCGAGAGCGGATAAGAGAGGAGAGCGAGGCACCAGCGTGCTTTTCCTCTGTAGCATTCTTATGGAATAGCATATCGTACGGAACGCTGTTCTTCTCCTAAGCAAACCTTGCATCTCAGGATCGCCAACCTCTGGACTTAACATCTGTAAAGGTATCGAGATGCTGTTTGTTTGTCGTTGTCATAACAAAACCTCTTCTCCCTGAAACGCTAACTTCACATGGGAATGTGTAAAGGACTTTTTCCAAATAGCAGGAAAACATAAAAGCGGGAAAAGCAATCCTGATCTTTTCCTGGGACACTTCCGAGTAGCCTCTACATTGTAAGTAGCTATAGTCCAAAAACACAGGACGGTCCGAACCATCCTCCAAACTCTCCACCACCTCCTGAATGACAGATCACACGTTCCGTTCATTTCCGACTCCGCCGCCACAACAAATCCAGAGTCTGTTAAAAAGCGTGCCCCATGCTCCACCACAGATGGTCCTGTTTGACACCCGCCCCCCTTACTACGGCACTGACCCCCATAACCCTCTCCCCAAAAAAGCCCACCAGGAGAAAATGTCAGGAGAACCGCTGCACTGAAATCTAAACAGACTTTTGAGCATGCATGTGTGGAAAGTGATGGACGGAAGGCTGCAGACCACTGTAGGGGTCAGTTTGAGGTCCGGTGGGCTGCAGGACGAACGGTCACTTACCCAGAAACATGCTGCTGCTCTCCATGGCTCATCACACTCACATGTCCCCAGCTACAACGCGCACTCTGCTGCTGCTGCCGACTCTACCAGCCGCTCCATGATCTCAGCACGAATGAGAGAGCGAGAGAGAGAGAGAGAGAGCGAGAGAGCGCCGGGCGGGTGAGTGTGTGTGGCTTCGACTGCACGCGCGTGTGTGTGTGGCTGCCACAACACCATGGCCCGTCCCTCCCCGTCACTCTCTCTCTCTCCCCCTGTCTCTTTCTGTTTACCTCTCTCTGTATGTCTATCTATCTCCCTCTCTTTCCCTCTGCTTCTCTCTCTCCTTTTCTCTTTTAAACCTCTCTCTGTCTCCCTCTCTCTCTCTCTGTTTATCTCCCTCACTCTCTCAGTCACTTTCCTGCCTAAATCACTTCATTTCACTCATTCTTTCTCACCCCCCCCCTCTGTCTCTCTCTGTATGTCTCTCTCTCCTTTCTTTCTGACAATTTCTCCCTGTCTCTCTCTCTTTCTCTATCTCTCTGTATATCTCGCTTCCTGTATCTCTCTCTCTGGCTCTCTCTCACGGTCTCTCTCTCTGTCTCTCTCCATCTCTCTCTGTCTCTCTCCTTGCGCCTCTCTATATGTCTCTCTCCTTCCGCCTCTCTTTATGTCTCTTTTCTTCTGTCTCTCTCTCTGTCTCTCTCCTTCCATTTCTCTCTGTCTCTCTCGTTGCGTCTCTCTTCTTTCGTCTCTCTCTCTCCCTCTCTTTCTCTATGTCTCTCTCATTCTGTCTCTATTTATGTCTCTCTCCCTCCGTGTTTCTTCTCTCTCTATGTCTCACTTCCTCTGTCTCGCTATATGTCTCTCACCTTCTCTGTCTCTCTCCCTCCATGTTTCTTCTCTCTTTATATGTCTCTCTCCCTCCGTCTCTCTCTCTATATAGATATGTATGTCTCTCTCCTTCTGCCTCTCTTTATATGTCTCTCTCCCTCCGTCTCTGTCTCTATATATATGTCTCTCTCCCTCCGTCTCTTCCTCTCTCTGTATGTCTCTCTCCCTCCGTCTCTGTCTCTATATATATGTCTCTCTCCCTCCGTCTCTTCCTCTCTCTGTATGTCTCTCTCCCTC